>BMAW01106392.1:0-20886 GCA_019974015.1 Nephila pilipes | reverse complement strand
TTTTTTTTTTTTTTTTTTTTTTTTTTTTTTTTTTTTTTTGGCTGAATGTTAAGTCCGCTTCGCGGACCAATTTAGCAACATTTGGCAAAATACCGCCAAATAATTCCTGTCTCCATGAGTGGTTTGACTAAACTGTATTCCAACCATTTAATTTACCGGATTAATTAATTTTAGTTAGTTTTAACGTTGTTATGTATTTCGCTTGGTGTGTGTCTGTATGTATGTCATCAAATTGTCTATTGTTAATTTAACCAACTTCCCATCAAGCTAGAGCTCTGAAATTTTGGGAACCGTTCTTATTTGCCTAACAATGCAATATTTAGATATTTGCGACCAGTTTTAACTAATATTTTAATAATTTTTTTAATAAACTTTGCCACCATATAAAAACGTTGGTTTTTATTTCGAATTATTTTTGTTGTTGAGCGTAGTATAATTTTTTGGATAGCTATTAAATCGAAAGCTTAAATGATGCTCGAGTCAAATAATATGACCTGATTTTGTACAGCGATTTCTGTTCATTATTTAAGTATATCAACAGAAATTATATTCAAATGTTTTATAAATTTCAACTATTGAAACAGCCTAAAGAAATTGAATGAATTAGCTTTTACTTTTTCCGAAGGCATTTCCTACAACATACAAATAAGTCTTGAGTTAAAATATATCTTTGTAATAATTACGGGGTAAGTATTTAAAGTGAATTATAACAATATAAATAATTAATATTGATGTATCTTATTCAATATGATCATCTGCATGATTAATTGGTCTTCATAAACACTCAACTAAAATTTCAACTCGTTTTTAAAAGGATATCACACCATTTATTTATTTATTTTTGAAATCCCTTATTATATTCTGATGCGACATCCTCTAACTTTAAGCAGTTGTTTTATCAAAGCTCTAAAAGGCTCCAACACTCGGTTTTTGAGTAAGTGAAGAGAGTCAAATTTTTTCTAATACCCATACAATATTCAATTTTAACAATTTTGTAATAAATGTCACTAAATTAACTTTTTTAATGTTTAAAAAAATTATATTCTGTATTGTTCTCTTCGACAGTGACACTCGATAATTTTTTTAATCAAAATAAATAGTTCCCACAAGAAATGAAGAAAAAAAAGTTTTTGTATCACAACACATAACAGAAATTAAATGAATCAGTTGAATCTACATAAACAAAAAAAAGTTGATGAAAATTATAAAATATATTGTTCTGTGCAATGCATTGCAAATAACAAATTTCACCACCAAAGATATCAGTTCTTTCTAAAGTGATACATAAGAGTTGTCTGGAATGCTCACAAGCAATTCATGAAACAAAAGTTTTACCATTTACTGGAATTAATATATATTTTAGGATTTTATATGAACATGATTTACCCTAAAAATTATGTTACGTTGTACTATTTAAATTTAGGAAAACTTTGATCTTAATTTATATTATTGACAACTGTTACTTTTTTTAAAAAAAAAAAAAAATTGACCAGAAAATATTAGTTTCTTAATCTTGCATCAATAAATAATTCAAAAAGGTTGGGAATATATTTTGAAACAATATTAGACTCATTTTTATTTCAAAATTTCAATACATTTTAATTCTGATAAATTAAATGTTTATCAAAGCTATAAGTACTACGGAAAACACTCTTTATTTAAGCACAAAAACAATTTTTTTAGTAATGCTCAGACATCAACACTCAAAATTAAAATAAAGTTTTTTTTAACAAAATTAAAAGTTGTACTTGAATGAAGCGAGTCCTAGAAAAATCTTGAACATCATTTCTGTTGAATGGGTACTGAATTTACTCGAAAGTTCAAAATTTAGCTGAAAAAATCTTCATAGTACACTTATCTAGTAGTTTATTTGTACCAATAATCCTTAAAATGGATGAATTATGCAGATACGTGTATTTAATTTTTCAAGCTATTAACAATACTTATTTGTATTCTTTTATAAAAAATATTTTTGTATTTTTACAATTTATATATCAATACTAGAATTACAAAATTGAAAAATTAAAATCGAATCTAATAATATATATACACACAGAGAGAGAGAGAGAGAGAGAGAATCTTTGTGGAAAATGAGCTTTTATAAGTTTATTTGAATTTTAAATGCAAAAATTTTAAAACTATATTGATGTACATAAAATCTTACGAAGAAAAAAGAAAATTTTTGAGTATACTTTTGCTGCATATTTTACTTTTAAAATTATGAGTATGTGGCATTTCCCGAGTTTTTCATAACAGGGAATTTTCTGGAAACTATAATACGCTACTTCTTTTTTAAAAATACTTTTAAGAAACTATCTAAATACAAAAATTCATTTAAATTCATGATTGAACTTAAATGCATAATTATGAAAATCATTTAAAATGCAATAAATGCAGCTTAAAGCAAGAAACGTACCCGAAGTGCGGTCATACTTAGAAGACTACAGTACAAAAAAAAAAAAGAGTTCGTAACTTCTTTTTTCTCCCTTTGCAAACAATTAGAGAGTCAAGCATTTTGTATCAGATACAACATTCAGAAGTTTCATAGTGTAAAACCATTCCAGCGAGACTATTTGTACGCTTAAGACTTTGCATGCACAATTAAATGACTAAGGGCATTTATTCAATCGCAACTGAAAAAGAAAGCTGTGAAACTGGGTGCAGGCCCTTTAGGGAACATAAAAGATGTTTTCAGCTAGACCGACGTTAAGAGTTCGAGAGGTTTAAGGACACCCACAAAGCCTTTATCCGCTACAGGTGACCAGAGCACTGCTCTTTCTCGATTTCCGTATGTGGTTAATTGACGTCACAAAAACATAAGAAACTTAAATCTCTCTCCTTTCTTATCATCGAGAGTATATCTTTTCAGATATTCCTATGTTGCTAAGTGAATAAAGAAACGATATTTCGTTATAAGATCGGGTAATTTTTTTTTTTCTGAACAGCGCATTAACAGTGTAAAAATTATTGCATTATCACATTCACGTAATAAATAAGCCATACCTGGGGTCAGCTGCTTTGGTGCATTCACTGAACACATGGCCCTGCTACACAAGTTGCATTGCAGTTTAATTTTTTGGAATGATTGTTTTTATTACCATACAGAATTGGCGTGGAAAAAAAGGATGCAAGTTAATTCATTATAAAAAATAGCATGTATTACTTAAGTTTTTCGTTGTTTCTATAAGAACAAAAGGTTTTAAAAATAATTAGTTAAAAAGCATTTCATATGAAAGTTATAGCTATAAATTACTTACTGCTTAAAAGATAAATTCACATTTGTAACACAAAATTTCATATCCTTTCCTGTTTTTACACTGCAGTCAGGTTGCATATGAAATTTAACTTTTCTGTATTTATACTTTTTTTTACAGGAAACATGCTATTTTCAAGTGCTTCTATATATGTATTATGTATAAATAATGCATATATGTCTCTGTGTATATATATGTCTATGTATATATTATGTATAAGTAATTGCAATATAAACCCAAAATTGTCAGCAATTCATTCATTTTAGCTAGTGCAAAAAAAAAGTTGGAAATATTCCTCTTGTTTATAAATATGAAATAACAGAAAAAATATTACTGGAGAGCTGGTACTACAAGATTGTAATAGAGATGTATATATATTTCTTCAGAAAATTTATATTTTAGAAATACTTTTTTTTCCAGTGAGTGGGAAATTAAGTTAAACTGTACATTTTATATAATCTTGATTTTTTGAGAGGTTTCTTATGACATAAAATTATTTTCTAAGAAACATATTTCTTTCCCAATAAAAAAATTAATTCATTTTTTGAAGCATTTCTTTTAACATTTTAGGAGGTAAATTATTAGCCTTGAAATGAATAGACAAATTAAGGACAATAAATTTACATTTTTTTTTTTTTTTTTAAAAAAGTTTTAAAAATTAATTATTTTTTTTTTTTTTTTTTTTTTTTGAAGATGCAACACATATTTCTCCGTGAGGAATATGTAATGTAACCAGTGTTTTATGGATAAATATTCTCGCAACCAAAAATCGATCTATAAATTAAAAAGATTAGTTAAATTATTACAGAAGGCTGTGAATTTTTAAAAAAACTTATCTTATTTAGATTACCTCAAAATAGAATTGACAATTAAATCTACTCACACAACAATCATGGACGAAACTTGAAGCCATTAGAGTAATCGCTTTATATCATAATATAGGAGAAAAATAACAAGAATGACAAATTTAAAAATATATATTTGGAATTATAATAAAATTGCTTTTAATATGCCATTCTATTTTAATTATTTCCATAATCTAGCTTACCAGTACCGTACCATTGTTCGCAGTTATGTTCAAAACTCAACAACAAAATATCGTATAACAGTTAAAGAAAAACACTTTTTATATGTTAAAAATTATAGATGGAACATAAAATAGTAGTCACGAGCATTTTTATACAAATAACTGCAATAAAATTTTGAAAAGTGATCAGCTTACGAACTTATGTAATAATGTTTATAGTTTAGTTTGATTTTTATTAACGTCGCACGAGAAGCAACACGAGGGCTATTGGTGATGGATCTCGTGATTTTGAACCTTGGTCAAGTGACGAAGACGACACCTGAGTTAGCACCCCCTCTCCTAACATCCACACCACGCCAACGGGAGGACTTTGGGCCCCGAATAGATTTAACGTGCATCAGCCTCGGCTAAACGGCGGGTCTTTAGCGGTCAAAGATCAAACCCGCGACTGAACGAAAACCGCCAGCCACGAATCCGAAGCCATCATCACTAGGCTACCGCGGCCTAATTGATAGCTAATGTGACAGTTAAACTTTTTCAAATGCTGTGTATAAAGACTTATCAACAAGGAAATCCAAGAGACATTAAAATTTGGAAACAAAAAAAAGTTACATTTTTTTCGAAACCAAATTTGGAACAAAGATATATTCAGTTAATATGATTTATACATATATTTTTATTGTGCTGTTGAAAGAAAAAAAATTCCTGTTTCTTTATCTACACAAATAAATGTTTAGCGCAGCATAGCCTGCTTAGGCTATTGTGTCATAAAACTCAACTGTCCCTCACACTCAGTGCACAAATAACACCTTTTTAGAAGATATTCCGTTTTATTATTCAACACTAAATAATTATGAGCTAATATTAGTATTCTTAGTAGCATTAGAAAATATTAACCCCTCCCTCATCATCAATGCATTGTTTTTGAGTTCAAAAAACCAAAGTAAATAAGTTATAAATATATTTTTGAAAAATTGAGCAAATTTCGAAAAATTTTAAAGCAATTTACTGATTATTGTTTTTTTTAGTATAGAACGATATAAATGAAAACTTTTCAAAATCTTTTTGCAAAATATTTTTTGTAACAAATTATACTTGTTTGATTATCTTTAATTGCATCGAAAGTAAATGAAACAATTAGAATGTGTGAAAGTCTAGCAACACGGTATGAACAGTTGAGTTGAAATTGCAGTTAAATGGAAATGCATTTTTTTATTTGAAGGCAGATAACTTTCTTTATTATATTTTTGCATAAATTTTACAAGTAGCAGCAATATGGTACAAATTTTTAATTATAAACAAAGTCCGTTAATGACGGTTTCTTTACCATATCTGTCATGTTATAAAACCAAAGTTGAAATTAACAGCATTTACAACAACAAATGATGATGGTGGCTCGAGTATCTATATTTCTGATTAAAACAGTGCATTAACAGTTTAGAAGGATGAGAAACACTTTCTCTTCTTGAATGAATTGGCTTAAAAAAAATGAATGAAAAAAATTGGAATAAGAATAAATTTGTTAATGATCATTTCAATTATTCGAAATGCAATCTAACAATTAAATTAAACTAATAATTACAGGTAGCAACCCCCTTCCAGTTTCAATATTAATAATAAATAATTTAATATAGCTTTTAAAATAAAGAGGATGAAACAGCTTAGTGCCTAAGGATGTGATTTTCCAGCTAACAATGCTCCGAGTACTGACCAAAAATAATCATTAGGAATACAAGGAAGTTTTAAGTTCAGGTATCGTTTTCGTCACTTGACTTTGGTTTAGAATTGCTCTAAAAAGTCCGTTATGTGACTTTAATACAAACAAACATTTTGCACAATCTATATTTGAATGTATCTTATATTTTCAAATGTATCGTATATAAAATAGGGAGGGGAAACGTATAATTGGGTCACTTATTTAAAAATCTTTATTTGAAAGCAATATTCTTATATACTTCATACTTCTTTATCTAAATAGTAATTCAAAAAGTAAATAAATCAGATTTAAATAATAAACACATTTTATAATTTTTATTCTGTAAGAGAATTTGTCCATACGATGGGAAGCTAACAGTGCACTTAAATTGAATCAAGTTCTTGAGAAACCTACAAAAATTATTACTAAAAGAAAAATATTTTATTAGACATTTTTAGTTATGGTTGGTTATGGAATTTGTTTGTCCAATGTAGATGAAATTTTCTGTAATAAAACTAATGCATTATTGAGGTGAATAAAATTGAAGGATTTAAATAAATAAATAAAATTTTCATTGAATTTCTTAGTCAATCAAATATTATCGACTAATATTAGAAAAGAATTATCCAACTGAAGGAAAATATGTAAAATCTTTTTACATGCCTCTATCATTAGTTACGAGAAGGGAATAACATTTTAGAAATAAAATATACGTGGAATTTTTTTTTTCTCTCAAAATTCGTTTCAATCACTTTTTGTACTCAACGAAAACAAATGCTTGCTTCCAGTTGGGATTAAATTTAAAGGAACGAAGTTCTTTAAATATATCACGGTAATGAATGAAAATATTAATTATTAGAAAATAAGAGATGAGAAAGAGAAAATGTTCAACAAACTTCTCTACTATACTTATAAAAAATTAAATTTTCATCTTAAAATATATAGTAGTGAAACATCATTTTCCTTTCCCAGCAAATTTTTTTATTTTATGTTTTTTTATTTTATAGTGGCTAAACGTGACACAATATATGTATTACTCTATTTTACTTTATATTGTTATAATTCCCTCTAAATTATTTTCATTCCGAATTAATTATTCAAATCAAAAAATAAAATAAAATTTGTTATTCGAATCGAATTCTGAAAATAAGATTACGAATATTGTAATACAACAATAATTTATTAACGTTGCTCTTAGAAGAAACATAAGTTTTTAGCTTTTACTAATTTTGAAACATAGTAACATGACGAGGACGATACCTGAGCTTGACAGCCCGTTCTTTTATTTTCTCATACTACTTAAGCGTAAGGACTTTGAACCTTGACCAATTTAAAACGAATTAACCCTCTTAATAGTGCGTGTTTAGTGCAATGAAGATTCGAACATTCGGCTGGACTATAATATCTAGATGCGTGAGCTTGCGACACGTTTATTTAACTATTGTGGATACTGGATACCATTACATTGCAATTCGATAACATTATCATTCCGGCAATATATTTTATTCGCGTAAAGATGTTCACATAAATAAGCATCGGAAATTTTTTGTTTAGATACATCAAATTTATTTTCCATATTCTGCGTTGAATTTGAAAAACTCAATAGAATTCATTCTGTTGCCTACAAAAGCTTCGTTTTTCATAGCAGTTTTCTGAATTTTAATTGATTTTTCTTAAAAATGTTTTACACTTCTCAGATTAGCAAGCATATAAATGAAAATGAAAACCATGAAAAAACATAAACCTTGTGAAAATAATGAAAGATTTATTCCTCAGCGGTTTTAGAAATACTTATTCACCTTCATTTAAGATTTTAAGAAACTGCATTATTTTATGCATTAAAATATATAAAAAATGCATACAATGTTTATTCAAAATCTAAAGATGAAAAAGAGGTTGAAAGTTATAGTTCTTTCTTGCAGTTTTGACGATGATTCATGTTGCTTAGTAATTGAAATAAACTGTACTACACAAGTTTTAAAAAAATCAATATTCATATCAAATGACAGAAAAAAACAACTTTAGTTTCAATTCTGAAGGTATATAAACAAGGGATGCGAAAACCGATTTTTATCTCAGTGTTAATATATTCGTAAAAAATACCTCATGCTCATTTTAGTAATTAATAATACGTAATATAGCAATTGCATATCATAAACACTTTTAGAGGGAAAAACCAACAACAAATGTCATCAAAGGAATGCTTCTCTCTTGTTTCTTTTAAATCAAAATCATACTCGCAATACTTTTTAAACAATGGGAATTACCACAGATATAAACTTTATATAGGGATGACGTGATGGAAAATAAATCTACATCAAGTTGCACCTCTTAGAATATCAAACAATAATGAAACAAAATTGTATCTTGTAAAAGTTTTCTAAGAGGCTCCGTCCCCCTTTCAGTTTGCTGAGTTAGCATACTTCGTCTTTGTTCATGATGCCATGAAGTCGGGGCTGAAAGGCATTCAGAGAATTGGCTTTTCCTGGAAGTGTGTGTGTGTGGGGGGGGGGGTCTGTTCTCGTATTCATAGTGACATGCTGAAATGTCAAACGAAAGAGTACTTCACCGTTTTAGGGTGCAGCCCAGCCAATCTCTAAGAGAAATACAACTAGTCTAGTTCTGCTTTTTTCAATGCCGTATATTGATTGAAATGAAACAATAAAGTGACTTTGAAATGAATGTTACTATTTTCAATTTTAAATTACATTCTACATGTTCCATAAATTCATTTCATCCTGTTTACATGTGTATTAAGTAAAATAGCTGAAAAGGGAAAGAAAATTAGTGAATAAATAATTGCTTATCAATTTTATTTGAATATAATAAAATATAATATGATTTCATATCGCAGTTATTACATAAATAATTTGAATAATTATATCTTTATAATTAATGATTACTGTTTTTTTTTTCAGGTGTATGTTTTTAATCTGGGAAAATAATAAAAACTGATAAATAATAAATGTTAAATTATAGTTTTTTGAATTGCCATTATTAGCGATATTTCGAAAATTTACCACGGCGTAATTAGCTCTAGTCACGGAGACATAACTCAAGTAATAGAAAAAATAAATCTTTGGCTCTTTCAACTTTACAACTGTGAAACTCCATAATGTTCCCCCCCCCCATTACCCCAATTGACCCTTGTACTTCGTATTGAATACTTCTAGGCAGACTCATTTATCGCTCGAGCTGGATATTCCAGCCAACAAAACATGCCAAATACCTCGGAATACTCAGCGCCATCTATGGGTGTTATTCAGAATTTTTTAATTCACCGATATCGCTCTTAAGGGACCATTTATTTTATAAGGAGAGAGGCGAAAAGAAAGGAATATGCTAAAACAATTTAAGTTTCTTTTCTCATAGCAAAAAATTTTTAGAGGAACAGACTTTGAAAAGTGTTGATGATTAAAGATGTAAATTTCTCTCTCTCATTTATTTTTATAAAGAAAATATTAATGATAATAGTAGAAAATAAAAATAAGAAGTCAATAATCGAGGATAAATAAGTGATTAAAAATGTAAAATAATCAAATGAATGCGAGGAGAGTTGGCAGACATCTATCAACAAATATTGCCATGTGTTATTTTCGAAGATGTCTAAATTTCATCATTATCAACGTGTGAGTGAAAGTGAAGGTTATTGGAGCACTAACCAGATGTAGCTATGCTGCGCCAAACAATATTTAACTGTGGTCTAGACTTGGAAAAAATTGGTTGACAAGAAGGAGGGTCGAAAATAAAGAAGGATCGTTAGGGTATCCCGGGATTGCGTCACCCTTGTTTACCAAAGACGGTAAACCCCATGAGAAAGAACTCCCGGCATACCCTAGCGATCCTTTTCTATTTTCAACCCTCCTTCTTGTCACCCATTTTTACCTTTTTTCAACTTCACGTCTAGACCACAGTTTAATCTTGTTTGGCGCAACATGGCCATATCTGGCTCTTGCGCCAATAAACTTTACATTCACTCACCCATGAGAAAGAAAAATATCACTATAGGGTGACTCGGGGTCATGATGCTCGTACTTACCTAAAGAAGGTTAGTCCCCTGATACAATCCCCGGGGGCAGAGTGCCCGGCTATATCCACAGACCCTGGGTACCCATTTTAGTCGCCTCTTACAACATGCATGAGCTACAGTGGGACTATTCTGTCATTCCCGGTCACCACACGGGTCTCGTACCCAATGTAAATATAAAATAAAGTAACGAAGAAGACGGAAAACAAACAAAAGAAATCGATAAGTTAAAATATAAAGTGATAGTCAAATCTTTTAGAAAAGATGGAAAAGACGAGAAGCAAAAGTTACAAATGCGTATTCAAGAGGATCGTATTGTCCAACATCGGTCTCTTGAGCCAATTCTTTTCTTCTCTACTTTAGAGAAACCAAAATTTGGTTCTAACAGCTCAAAATCAGATCCAAAGGAAGGTTCCAATTCGCAAAGCAGCTGTTGGGCGCTCAGCAGAAATACAACGAATTAGAACCTAGAACTGATCACCATTCATCATCGAACCAACAAAGGAAATAGATTCCAGGGCCAAGAAGTGAAAGCCTTTACGCCCTGCGCAGCCGGAAGTCGGGAAACCAGCCTAAGAGCTCCAACTTTGCGCTTTCGATTCTATTTTGCCACAAATTACGGGAGTCTTTACTTAGCGGAGTTGAAGGTTTTTCGAAACGTGACAAGATCGCTAAACTTAGCAATTAACGTTTCAATGGAAGTTTTATCATATAAATATTACCTGCTCATCTGGACAATTTTTGTGCGTTTTTGACCCTGCTTTCTAAAGAATGCCTCCAAAACAAATGATTAATCATTGAACATGAAATGAGTTGGGTAGCTACTGTAAGCAAGCGAGCGAGAGCGCACACATATACATTATTCAAAATTTTACTTACTCTAATCTGGCAATAGTTTTCCTTCTCGCAGGTGCCGCTTTAAGTGTTGTAGGAAATAGGAACGAAACAGAGTAGACGTGTAATGCTATTTAGGAATGGCAACACTTAATCCTACAAAGCGTAAAAAGGTCAGTTTTTCATAGGTTTCCATATCTAGCTATTTATGAATTGTTGGCTATTTTCTGAATTATTACGCAAAATAAAAAATAGCAAATCACTTATTCGAGTGCCTTGTTCATGATATGAAAAAAATTTCAAATTATCCAATCTAACAAATATACTAGAGATATTTAAGTTCTTTTATTGAGTAACAACTTGTCATCTGAACAATATCTTATTCAATTAAGAGTTGATTAAATTTTCAAAAAAAAAATTAAGTTATATTAATATGTTTTTGCGTAATATTCATCAGAAACATGTTTAGAATATATATATACTATGTCTTTCTCCTCTCTATATATATATATAAATAATAGGAAAGAAAAACATTTTAACAAAATCGTATACAGTTTTGTTTGTTTGACCTTCAGTAATCTTGGAAATCTTATTAGCTTTTTCAATTGAAATCAAGTATTTTAACCGACTCTTACGTCATAACTGGGTTAAAATAGAAAAAAAAAATCTACGCCATCTCGGGGTAAATTAATATATATTTAATAGCATAAAATAATACAATTACAAAGACGGTATAAGACAATTGAAAGTAACATTTAAAAGGGGAAATTTTACAAGTTAACTTAAGCCTAGTCCAGGATTGGACAGCGACAGGGGAGAAGTTAACTCCTCGAAATCCAAGCCCTCTCTGACGAAAAAAACACTGGGAGGCAAAGTCGTTTTTTTGCTACAATGTTTTCACCAAGTGGCGTCATCAACAGTTCCGTTTTGAAGTTAACGTGTGTTATAGACTCCCCTTCTAGTTCATTTGACTTCTCGGCTGGGAACCAGGAAGTAATTTCTTGGGGAGTCCTCTTTTCCTTACAGGAGACACAAGTCTAGAGTCTCTTTCTACTCCAGGCTCAAGATAGTCCATCAGGGCAGAAATATGATAAGTTCCAAAGACTTGATTTGTGTTGGCCGTGTCAGCAATCTCGTATGTTACTGGTGATCTCATGATGAGAATGAGGTAAGGACCTTCCCTCTTTGGCATGAATTTCTTACTTCTGTTGTTCCAACTTATGGGATGAATCTCACCCAAACATTGCCACCAGGTTTATAGTATTTTCGTCTTCTTCGTCGATCGAAGTTTCCTTTCTGACGATCCTGTTTCTGTCCCACTCTATCTTTGACAGCAAGATTAAATTGGCAAATCTCTTGAGATATGGGGTGATTTCCAATACAAAGTTATCGTTGTCAATCATTTGTCGGATATCATGCCTGATATCGTCTGAAGGTCTCAAATGTCTTCCAAATTGTAAATAGGCAACCGTGTGCCCGATGGTGTCGCAAACTGAAGTATTCATTGCGAAACGAATTAGAGGTAACTTATCCTCCCAAGTCGAATGTTCTTCCCCCACCAGAATTGCTAGTCTAGGCTTCAAGTCTCGATATTTTAGTTCTGATGGGTTCGCTTGTAGGCGGTAGAAGTGATGAGGTCTTGCGTAATCTCTAGCAAGTCACAAGTTAGTTGCATGACATCACTTACGAACTGTAGTCTGTTGTCACTTATTAGTCTTCGCGGAAGACATTATCGTAGGAATACTTCTTCGATGAGTATTTTAGCACAATTTTCAACACTGGTATTAGCAAGAGCAAAGAGTTCTACCCATTTGGTGCTTGTATCTTCTGCAATAAATATTCACCTCTTGCCAGTGAGAGTTTCCGGAAGATGGCCGATCAGATCAATGGCCAGAGTTTCAAACCTTTGTGCATAGGTTGGTGTTATCCCGCCTGGTATTTATTGGGTTGTTGGTTTATAACGACTGTATTCAAGACAAGTCTTGATGCAATCTGAGATGAACTTTTTCATACCTCGAAAGTCGTATCGGGATGTAATCTTCTTGTAGATGTTCCCTACGCTAGAATGACCAACTTTCAGGGCATCGTGGTATTCTTGAAGGATCCTTCTCGTTCTTGTGTAGAAACTGCAAGTTGAGCTTCTTCCTCTTCACTCTC
Source organism: Nephila pilipes (assembly GCA_019974015.1). NCBI lineage: Eukaryota > Metazoa > Arthropoda > Arachnida > Araneae > Nephilidae > Nephila > Nephila pilipes. Next base: position 7,891 of record BMAW01106392.1, on the reverse strand, counting down.
AGGTGAATACCTATATAGATCAGATACCCTGATTCATTAAGTATCTACGACTGGTGTAGTTGGAAAACTTTTCATCTTTGTCCATGCTCTCAAAACATTCATTGATTTTCTTCAGTTCTTCGTCCTCCAGCTGTCCCTTTCGAAAATCACTGGACTTTCTGGATAGCATATCCACAGTGATGGCACACACATCAGAGGGTGTGCCTTCAGTTTACGACGGTCTTGATAGCATATCAGATATTACATTAGCTTTTCCAGGAGTATAATCGATCTTCAGGTTGAAGGACTAAATTTTTAAAGCCCATCTTGTCAGACGGCCAGAAGGTGACTTTATGCGTATCAGCCATTTGAGAGGTTGATGATCTGATGCGAGGAAGATTTGTTGATTTTCTACGTAACCTCTAAACTTCTCTAAAGCCACACTACCACCAAGGCTTCCCGCTCGGTTGTGGAATAGTTTTGCTCTGCTGGGATCATCATCGGACTTGCATATTTGATGACATGTTCATCGGGGCCACTTCCCTGGAGTAGGACTGCTCCGAAGCCATAATTACTTACGTCTGTACGGATGGTGAAAGATTTTGATCCGTAAGCTTTCTACAATATAGGAAAAGTCATCAAGCACATCTTTAACGTCTCATAGGATTCTTGTAGCTCAGGCCCCCAGTGCCAATGCATTTTCTTCTTAGTGAGGTTTCTAAGCGGGCGTGCTATGTCAGCAAAGTTAGGGACATATCGACGAAACCAAGAGCAGGTTTGTAGTAAAGATTGGACTTCTTTCACATTGGTAGGGACTGGAATTTTTTGAATAGAAGAAATATTTTCTTGGCCTGCTTCAATTCCATCCTTCGTTATCCAGAATCCCAGATATTTCACAAGCAAAGCGACCTTTATCTCAGTTTGCATGAAGTTTAAAGATAGGCAGTCTTTCAAAAACTTTTTCGAGATCTTCCAGATGTTTGTCAAACGTTTTTGAGAGAACAATGATGTCATCTAGGTAGGAAAGTGCGAAAACATCTTTCAAGCCACCTCAAAAATTGTCAATTAATCTTTGAAACGTAGCCGAAGCATTCCGTAGGCCGAAGAGCATACGTAAGTAGTGGTAAGTTCCAAAAGGGCAAATGAAAGCAGTTTTGTCCTGGTCAACATCAGCAACCTTTACTTGATGGTATCCCGATTGCAAATCAATTGTTGACATGTAGGATGTTGGTGTTGCTTCATTCAATAGATCATCCATTCGTGGTAAGGGGTACGTATCCACTTTCGTAACAGAGTTCAACTTCCTGTAGTCGACACAGAGACGTACTTTCCGATTTGGTTTAGAAACAAGTACCACAGGTGCAGCATAAGGGAACTCTCACTCTTCGATTATATTCTGCTTCGGCAGTTCTTCAGTTTCCTTTAAGATATCTTTCTTTATGGGATTCAACCAGTAGGGAGACGTCGCTATTGGGGGGGGATCACCCGTGTCAATACGGTGTTTGATAAATGACGTGGGTCCTCCTCCTGGTTGGAAACACGTCTCATTTTTGTCCAGGAGTATATTTAGTTTTCTTGTCTGTTCTGAAGATAGGTGTTTACCCTCATCTTCTCGAAATTCGAATGCGCTGATGGTTATATCTTCTAAGGGCTTCTTGAAGAACTCGCACTGTTTTCGAGAATTTTCGGAAAAATGCCATTTTCTGTCTTGGACGTCAAAAATGATTCCAGCCGCATTGAGGAAATCCCGTCCTAACAGTCTTATTTCGTTTTGCTTCAGGCAATACTAGAAATTCTGTTGGGATAATTTTGCCTTCAATGTACAGGTTGACGACAATACTCAGAACCATAATGTTCTGTCGAATTCCATCAGCCATCATCGTCATAAAGGTGATATCGGCTTTTTAAGGAATTTAAACAGCTTTTCACATGTAATGGTATGAAAAACACCGGTATCGGTACATACAGCAATCTTTTCTCTAAAAATTCTGAGAACAATCAAACTTGAGGGATCCGAGTTTGAATTCTAGTTGAATAACGTCATACAGTTCACTGCTGTTTCCGTTTCATTAGCTCTCATGCAGGTAGGACACTTTGCCTTGATGACTCCGGGAGCCCCGCATCCGTAACAATGTATGGGCTTTCTTCCTTCAGTTCTGGAACTTGGGAATCTAGGAACTGTTCTAGAGGGTCCTGGTGAGTGGTTATCATAGGAGCCTCCAACAGGTTAACTTTTCTTTACTGGAAAGGGTTTCCTGAATTCTTCTTTCTTCTTGAAAGTCTGATTTGGATTGTTTTTCATTCCAGGCTTTAGGCTGTCGTATGCGTCCAATTTTTCAGCCAATTCAAAAGGATCGTTCAAATCCGCCCAAATATCCAAAACGTGTTCTTTTATATTTGCTGGAGTTTTTCTCTTTATCTGATGTTCGGTTATTAGACTTTTAAGTTGATCAAACGTTTCATTTCTTTGATCCAACTTTCAAGATAAGAATTTAATTTGAAATAAAAGTCTCGCCATGTCGAGTCCGGATTTTTCTTCTGTTGGAAAAAGTACTGCCTAAACCTATAACCTGTAACTCGAAATATTTTTAAAAACATTCCTTTTAACTTTTCATAGATTTGAGAATCATCTTAATCCTCTCTTGCGATGAGCTGAGCTATATCAGGTGGCAATGAGCCAATCAGGTATGCTGTCCAAGATTTTTCAGGGATGTTCATTAATTTCACTTGACGTTCGAAAGTAATCAGGTAAAGACCCATTTCGTCTTCCTTCGAATCGAATCTCAGAATAATTCTATTTAGGTCAAGCTTCGGGTTTTCTAGCTGTTGGCTTACAATAGATGTTTTTGATAGCTTCTGCATTTCAAATTGAATTTTCAATTTTTCCAGCTCGAATTCTCTTTTCGTTGCTGAGCCACCTTCACAGCTTTCTGTTTTTCTTCCACAACTCCGCAGCTCTCTGTTTCTTTTTCAATTCCGCAGCTTTTTGTTTTTCTGTTGTTATACGTTCTTCCACAATGACGCTGAACATATCCTTGATGAATTCTTCATCATACCTATCACTCGTGTTTATGAGATCTTTTAGTTCAATAATATTGATATTGTCCGATACAGCCCAACCCAATTCTGTGGCCAACATCCTTAAATCCTCTTTTCTGGATCTTGCCAAAAATGCTATTTTTCATCGTTTTTAGTCTATTTCAAAGTTAATTTATTAACGTTCAATTAAAGTTAATGAATTAAAGTTCACTCAAAGCTGTTCATTCTGTTATCTGAAAACGTTATAGTCAAACAATAGTTATGCACTTAAAATTTCCATTATATATTAAATAACAATATTTATGCATGTTTGCTGAACAATAAAATTCCCTAATCTCAAACTGCGATAATTAAATTGCAAACCAATATTAATGAGATTAAAATGAAACAAATTCTTCAATATCAAATATCTTCTAATTTCGTTCATCAAAATCCAAATCAAAATAAGAATATTTTTATAACATTCATTAACTATATTAATCAAAAACAGTACCAGCAGTTAACATGAAATCGTTCACTCGAAAGTAATTCAAATATGTTTAAGTAGAAATACCACTCATAAATTATTTTATTCACGTTGAAGTTATCAATATTGCAAACTTGTTTACACTTAGTAAAATAAATTAAAATTATTTTCCAAAAATTTTTAATAAAAACCAGAAATATAAATACTTTATCAATAACATGCAAGTTTTCATATGTTATAGCAATTCCTTTCGAAATACATCATATACTTCACAAAAGAGTTATTTTTATATAAGTCAAAAAAAATCATTATGATAAGAATTGCAATCAACCTAATAAGACTTAATTAAAAGGTTTAGTAATCAAACAAGAATCAAAGTGACATGCTTTGAATAAATACCGATAGCAATAATTTCTTAATAACAAAACTACATGTGTGTTAATGGCATACAAATTCTTAATTGGGAAGTAAATATGCATTCATAAACGTGGCCGTCGGCTTTCGTTCAGTCGCGGGTTCGATTCTTGGCAGATAAAGACCCGTCGTGTAGCCAGGGCTGATGCACGTTAAATCTATCGGGGCCCAAAGTCCTCCCGTTAGCGGGGTGTGGAAGTTAGGAGAGGGGGTACCAGCTCAGGTGTCATCCTCGTCACTTGACCGTAGTTCAAAATTACGAGGACCGTCCCCAATAGCCCTCGTGTTGCTTCTAACAGAGTACTTGCACGGTTTCCCTCTGGTGGAAAACCGGTTGTTGAGTCATTAAGGCTGCGAAAAAAAACTGGTGTGACCATCACGCGGGAATTTTTCCCTAATGTTGTTTCTGCCTTTATTATATATACATCCTAGAACTGTGAATGTTGCGAATGGCATTCCCTCTCCAACCAATCAGCATCAAGCGAATGACGTCATTTTTTGTTGCGGTTCTGTTCTTACTTTAGATGTACTTAAATCGTACCGTTGTAACGTTGTGTATTGCTATTGTCCGTCATTAAATGCATTATGTGTGTCAAGAAACAAAAAAACAATTAATATTAAAATTTAAGTTTCTCGTTTTTTCAGAATTAGGTATGTCAATAATTACTCATTAAGAATATCAAAATTTGACATACCTTTTCTGTCGTTCCGGGGAGCTGGTGTTTTTAATTCTTTATTAGTTGCAATGAAAATAAACTCATCATCTATTCAAAATGAAGACTCTCAACTTCCTTGTAAATAAAATTATATATTAATATTAATTACTACAGTTACACATCACTACAAGACACAACACAGGTTACATAATAGAGCAAAAAGCGTTCTCTCTCGTTCTTAGTTCATAGTTCAAGTGTTCTGTTTTGACGCTGCTTACACCAAACAACAGCGTCCTCTGGCGGGAGTCGCGTGGTTTCAGATGGGAAAGTATTCAGTTCGGAACACTCCCCCTGTTGAGTTTTGGGACACATAGAACCGAAACTCAACACTTTATGGACTGAATCTGGATGGTGGTGAACTATCCGTCCAGCTCTGGCAGCAGCAGGGGCAGAGTCAGGATCGTCCAGTCCTTCTGGATGATTTTCAGGAGTATCTTGTTCATCTGGATTATTCTTAGGAGTATCCAGTCCTTCTGGATGATTCTCAGGTGTATCTGGAACCTTGTCCTTGTTGGGGACGTTTTCTCCATACAGTTCCAATGGGCACAGTTTTCGTCTTTCTTTAACTCGGTTGGTCACAAAAGTCATCCAAGGGATTTCTTTCTTGATCCAATACAGAGCTTCCATAGAGTCACTCCAGAAAATTGACTCATCTTTCCATTTATGGAATACTTTAATGACATCTTCAGGTAATTTTGAATCCCAAGAGATTCCCAATTTCCAGCATTCCTGAAGAAGCAATTTAGGGATTAATTTTATGGTGTAAGTGAACCCTATGGGATAAAATAGCCGGTGTCCCAAAGAAAGAATTTTCCTTTTGGTTATTGGTTCACCCTTTTTTTCTGTTTTAATCCGTTCACAAGGCAAAGTCTCGTCTCTCAAATTCCATGCATGACCTAAAACCGGTACTTCTTTTTCGTAATCTGAGCTTTCTTGTACAAATTCATTTAACTCAGAAATGTAATTATTGTTCCATCCACGTAATTCAAATTTAGATGGCTTCAGAAATCTTTTAGATTCTGATCTAAAATGTTCGAACTCCGATACAGAGCCTAAGTTTGAAACACAATTATAGACAAACATTGAGTCTTTGAGTTTCATTGCAAATCCATTTAAAGGCTCTTCTACCTTAGTTGTTGATGTGTCTTTAAATACTGCTCTGTGTGGCAGATAATGTACACCTATGCCTTTAGAAATGTCATTGTTCTGATTAATTTGTTCAATGATACCATCTCTTTCCCACTGATTAAAAACTTCTTGATATTCATTTATCCGATTTGTTGATTTCAGGGATCGAACTGTATTTCTTAGCCTTTTTTGGGCCATCTCTTTATTATCATGTAAAGGAGGATGTCCATCTAACCAGGGTAGATTCACCTTATATCTGCCAGTATTGTCTCTGCTAACGGTTTCTCTGAAATGTTTCAAAGCAAGTTGTTGGGTCTCGGTTTTAGAGCGTGTTTCGCTACTATCGTGAATACCCAAAGTGTCTAACTTCCAGAGATCAGTAATTTTAGCATCATTTACGTGTAATGACAATACTAACAGTGAGCTATTTGTGGATGGGCCCTTTATATTAGATTTACCCATTACAGTCCACCCTAGGAGTGTGTGTATGGCAACCAAACCTCCTGAAAGATGTTTTACATTCCCCGTTAACAATTTCCCTGCATAATCGGCTCCAATCAGCAAATTAATCTCGCCTGAATTTTTCTCATAAAGACAGGATTTCTCATTTATCATTGCATCACTCATTAAAATACCTAGATCTTTTAATTGTTTCAAACAATTATCATCATTCATTCTAGGTAAGGAAGCACAAATTTTCTTTTCATCTAAAACTTCTAATTCACAATTATAGCTTCCGTCAACATTTGAAAGATTAATATTATATCTTTGATGCTTTTCGATGTGTTCGATTCCTCCGAATAAACCATGATTTACAGTTTCCTCACCTAACCCCTTTAAGTTCATTTTTCCCGCAATAAATTTTGTAATATAAGATCTCTGGCTACCCATATCAATTATAACCCTAATCAAATGTTTCAAATTATTTTCTTTAATATAAACTATTAAAGTCTGAAGATAAACTTCCCTAGAACAACTATTATTCGAAAGCGTAGTGTTTTCAATAACTTCCTTTAATTCGGGATTCTCTTTTTTAAAATGTTTATTTTCTTCGTAACACATAATATCAGCATGTCTTTTCCCGCAAATCGTACATTTTACTTTTGTTTTGCAAAAAGAACTTATGTGTCCCGGTTTGATACAGCGAAAACAAAAACCTTTTTTAAGCAACATCGATTTGCGCTGTTCGAGCGGTAAACTTTTCCCCAATTCGCAACTAATACTAGTGTGAGATGAGTCTTCACAGAACAGACACTCAGATTTCGCTGCGGAATTATATACAAACAACTGACTGACATCTGCTGCTTCGTTCCCCCTTAATGTTCGTTCCCTCTTTTCGAAAATGGGTTTGGCTTTTTGCCAACTAACGGTATTAACACTTCGTGGGATATGAGAGTGCGTATTTTGAATCTCTTTTTTTAAATATAACTCCGTCTTTTCTTTCGCGATAATCTGCTTGTTTAAAAATTCTATTAAATCATTTACGGAATATTCTCCTCCGAATTCTTTATGAAATTCAAATACTATATCATTTGGCAGTGCTTTTAGAATTACTGGGGATAATAAAGTACTAAAAGTATCTGATGCGATGCCTAATGATTCTAAGCTTCTAATATGAATCTGAATTTTATCAAATAGTTGCCGCAAACTTTTTACGTCATTTGAATGCTTAAGTGGGGAGATTTCTAATAAATGACTCATATGGGTGTTTATTAAAGTTTCTTTTCTACCGAATCTCTGTTCTAACAAATAAACAGCTTTAGCATAATTTTCGTGAGAAATAGAGAAACCGCCGATAGTTTCCAAAGCTGTTCCAGTTAAATGGGCTTTTAAATAATTAAATTTACTAACGTCGTCTAAAGATGTATTATTATGTATCGACGTTTCATAAGAGTTCCAAAATGTAAGCCATTCACTTATATTACCAGAAAATTTTGGGATCATTATTTTCGGTAGTTTGACGTTGATTATTTGATGTTTAACATCCTTTTCATGTGATGAATAATTGGGGGGATTGGGAGGGTCGTGAATATCTTTATTTTGATTCAAGCTTCGCAAATATTTATTAGCTTTGAATCTCCAGGTTACAACTTTTTCACGATATTCTTCAGCTGATTCTAATTCTTTATCCAGATCCTCAGGTTTCAAT
>BMAW01106378.1:57858-80913 GCA_019974015.1 Nephila pilipes | reverse complement strand
CCACGACGGAAGAATAAGAAATTCAAGCAACTTACGGAGTTTGAACGAGGGAGGATAATCGGCCTTCGAGAAGGAGGATTTTCCTATCGCGCAATAGCAGCTCGTATGCAGCGGAACAGTTCCACAGTGATGCGAGTTTGGAAGCAGTGGACCGACGAGCACCGAACAACTCGAAAAACAGGCACTGGACGACAGAAGGTGACGTCAGAGCGCGATGATCGACACCTGCTCCGCATGGCGGTGAATGATCGCACAGCTTCCTCCAGGCAGCTGGCAGCACGTTGGTCTACTGCTACAGGTGTACAATTGTCGGCTTCGTCAATTCGTCGTCGTCTGCTGCGCCGTGGATTGCGTGCAAGGGTGCCTTTATACAGGATTCCCCTCACGGCGAATCATCGACGGCTGCGTCGGCAGTGGGCTCTTGAGCACAGAGACAGGCGAGCTGATTGGCACCAATTTGTCTTTTCAGATGAATCACGCTTCAATTTGTGGACCCATGATGGCCGTGTTCGTGTTAGACGTTATGCCGGTCAACGCTGCCTTCCTGAGTGTATTATTGAACGACATAGTGGTCGAACACCCGGAGTTATGGTCTGGGGTGCGATTTCGTATCATGGACGATCCAATTTGATACGAATTGAGGGTAATCTCAATAGCAACAGGTACGTCCGTGAAGTGCTACAGCCCGAAGTCGTTCCATTCCTTCAAGGCATCCCTGGAGCTATCTTTCAGCAGGATAATGCACGCCCACATGTTGCGCGGACTGTTCGAGACTTCTGTTCAGCACAACGCATGCAACTTCTTCCTTGGCCTGCTTATTCACCGGATATGTCGCCTATTGAGCACGTGTGGGATATGGTTGGTCGGCGTCTCGCTCGTGATCCGCGTCCTGCAGTTTCCAAAGACGAACTTTGGTTGCGCATACAAGCGATATGGAATTCTCTTCCTCAAGCAGATATTCAACATCTGTTTGACTCCATGCCACGTCGTATAGCAGCACTTATTGCAGCGCATGGTGGCTGCACCAAATACTGATTTCGGACGCTTAATTTGTTTCTTTTGTTTTGAAAATTTCATCATTTATTTGTATCAGTACAAGTCGTTTCTGCATTAAATTTCATTTGATTCTGATGATTCTTTCATGGTGTTGCATTTTCTACAAACAGCAGTATAGAATTTGTACAAAATTTTTCTGTTCAAAATATGATGTAATTTAACATCATTAATATTAATATTAAGTTTTTGAAAAAGCTAATTAGTTAAATTAAAGTAGAATTTCATACATATAATAGCATAATTTCAGGTGTTTTTTTTATTATATAAGTAATAATGAATCTATCCTAGGGAAGAAAAAAGCTGTTTTTTTGTCTTTCAAATAAATATCATCTTTATTATTAAAACGTACTTTTAAAGACTATTTTCAATATCATAAATATTGTTGCTTTTAAGTTTTTAATTGAAGACCACATTTAATTGCTAATTCGGTTGTTGCTAGTTTGTTTCTTAACTAGTCTAAATTATTTTGCTTCTTACCTTAAAAAACGTATTTTTCGAAGTGTTGAGCATAAACTTAGTCTCACGATTCGTAATATGTCTTAGTTTTCAACAGTATCGAGATAGCTATAATCACATGTTGATATTTCTCATTGATATACTCTGTAAACATTGTAATGCAAATATCATTTTATAAATCTTTGTTGTTATTTTAACCGAAGAGAATGCGACCCATTTTTAATGGGGTTTCTTTAACTCACATTGTAACTTTGTCTGGTTCAAAATCTTAAAGCTTTTTCCTGACATCTTAAAGCGCTTAATTCAACTGAATTTTTCTATACACAATTGTTTGAATGACAATACGATAATTTAATAAAATTAATGAAAATTAATTGTTTAAAACTAACTATTTATAAAATTAAATTTTACGTTAAGTTTCTCGTCAAATGGTCGCCAAACCTGTTGCCAAGGTGAAGGACTCACTGCTTAAACTCTCTTTTGGCAATGGTTTTTTTTGTTAAAAAGTAAATCAAAAATAGATTTTTAATTTTTAAAATAAATTAAATTTGACTCAACATTCCCTTTTGGTTTTTAAAATTTAAGATACCAAAAAATTGTTGCATAAAGTGTGACATTTGAAAGAAAACACATGTTCAAAAAATTTGCCTCATACAGATTACTATTACATTTAAAAGCGTTATTACAGTTGAGATATTTAGTAAGAATTAATTATTTAAATGTTATTAAGACGATATTTTTATTTAGATGTTGAAGATCATATTATCAAAATATTTACTTATTAAATACTTTTACTATGTTTTACATTTTAAACTCGAAATTATAATCTTTAATATTGTATTTAGGAAAACAAATAGTTAGTTATATCCTTAAATTATTGACTACATATATTATCCACTTCCTAATCACGTAATTAATGCTCTGCACCTAGATAAAATTATCTTTTTTTAATGCAAAAAAGAAATTAATATTTTTTAAAATTAAATCTTTCTAAAAATTAAAATTCAGTAAAAGAATGTTTTTCTTAAAATATTCCTTGTACATAATTTTGTACCAATCTATCTCATTCCTATTCTTTCTCTTAAACACATTATTAATATCTATCTGACATTTTTCTATAATTATTATAATAAAATTATTTATAATAATTTTGTTTAATATTTAGTAATTAATTTTTATTAAAATACATTAGATTTAATCATATAGGATTAATGCCTGATAATAATTAATAAATTAGTTTCCCACCACATGCAAATTTCAATATAGGGAACAAAATTTTGATAACTCTCACCTCAACATTGTTAAAACCATATAGATGAAATTCTCAATTCATTTATTTGTTATCAGCTACATAATAGTTTTTAACCAACCCTATGTTGATTAATTCTAGTATTAATGCAATTAGAATTTTGTGACCAAAAAAAAATAATTATACTTTTTTCTATTTAGAAAGTAAATAGAATAAAATTTTCGCAAGAAATATTGTTAGAATTTTTTTAACACGAATTTATTCAGTTGTTAAATAACGAGACTGTCTCTGTAAAACATTTCATTTTGATGTTATACATATTTACTTATTGCCACCTTCAATATACACCCCTTCTCTATCCCTACAACGCTCCTTGCGAATCTTCCATTGTTCGAAAGAGTGATGGAGGTCTTCTGTCAGCGCCTTCAGAACTCGTGCCATTTCTCTTTCACAGCTTCAACGGTCTCAAATCTTGTTCCGTTTAATGTGAATTTCACCGAAGGAAACAGCTAGAAGTCGCATGGTCCAATATCCGTTGAGTAAGGCGGATGTTCTACTACTTGGATTTTGTACTTAGCTAGAAACATCTTGATAGATAATTTGGAATGTGCCAGTGCATTCTCTTGGTCAAGAAACTTGCCGTACGGAATTTTTGTCAATTCCTGCTGTCTCAGGAATCGTACGAATGCTTAACCGACGTTCAGATGGAATCAGATTACAGATATTTTGATATTGCCATACGCGTTTGACGTGGAAGGGTGGCCCGGGAGTGAATCATATTCAACGTTTTCTCAGCCATCTTAAGAACATTTAAAAGAGTCAAAAACAAGTGTACATGATAAACATTTATTATTATGTACTTTTTTTAATAAATTATATGTTTAAGTAGCGGCCTTTCCAAGAATCAACTGAAAATTCATAACAAGCCATTGCTCACTTTCATCTTTTCGGCAAAACAAAGGGGAAAGAATCTTTAATGTGAATGAAGGCTACGTGTATACGGATTTGCTTACATAAAAGAGGATCATTTTTCTCGAAAGAGAAGGCTTCAAACTAAACAGTTGGTAGTCATTGGCGTTTGACGCAAGTGTACGTCTTCCGTAACACGATCAGTCCCGTTATTTCATAGACAACTCTCGAAAACATAACTCATATATTCAATATGAATTAATTGACACACTGTTTTATTTTAGCAAATGCTCTAAGAATAACGTACACCAATTATTTCAATGAGTAAAACATTTTAATATTTCAGGATCCATTTTTGTTTATGGTTTCATAAAACAATTTAAATATTCGTGTGCACGGTAATTCTGAGCTGATAATCGTAATTTATGTTATTGGTAAATGTATTTTAACTGTACTGAACATTGACGCGGATATTTATGCATAATTACAGCTATAATAAAACTTCACTTTAGGAAAACTGTGAATCTAAAAACTTTGTGTTACTTCGTTATTTAGTTTAATAATATATTTATCAGAATAATTTGCATTAGCGTTAAAAGATGTTTTATCTTATAAATTCATATATCAGACACTTTAACAAAAGAAATAGCTTTGAAATAAAAGATCCCAAAAGGTCCTAGTGCATGTGATCAATAATACCTTTATTTGTTGTTGCTATCTAACAGTTTAACCAAAATTAACTTTTTTCGCAAACGAAGCGAAATAGAAGACTTAGTAAACAGATGTTCAATGTATCCGTTAAAAATTATTATTTCGAAGAACTAGCCTCAAGCGAATTACCTTTCAAATATCCATGATTAGCTGTTTAATTTCTTTTAATTGTTTATTTCTGCAGTTACAATTACGATTAATTGAACGGATCTCATTTTGCTATACGATTTAAAACATCACAAAACTCTAGATTATACAAAGAATGAAAAACTTTTTTTTTCATTTTTTCATTTTTCAAATAAATTTTTTTTATAAATAGTTTCTCTGAATTATTCTTTGAAACTATAGTTCTTTTTTTTTATTGTAATTGAATTTTGATTTTTTTTTTTTAAATTCTTCACATAACTTTAAAAGATTTTTAATAATTACTGACTTAAAAATAAACTAATAAATAAAATTTCAATTATAAAACTATTTACACTTATTATCAAAGAACCTGATCCTAAATTCAGCACATTTGGGACGAAAAAGTATCTCAACATCAATATTACCTTCTGATTTCGATATCATAAAATAAGCATCTTATCTTAGTATACTACACATTTCTGATTAAATCAATTCTTTTCCCCCAGTATAAAATGTGTTCTATGTTTCGTCTCGCAAATTTTAATTCTAAGAGAGATTTTCACACAGCCTATTAAGGGAAAAAAATGTTGTATTTATGGAAAGTTTTTAAATTTTAACACAGCAGCATAATAAATAGATGTACCTGAAAATTGAGACATTTTCTTCCGAAAAATATATTCCAAGTTTGCTTCAATATCTAGATCTCTGACAAAAGCAATTTTAGCTCATTAAGTTTTATTCATATTATATATTACTTTGCTTAAAATTACTCGATTTCTCTTATTTTTGTCTAAATCTGTTTTCAATTTTGACGGAATTAATTTTATCAAATTTAATGGAATCAGGACATGAGGGGGAAATATACCGAATTTAAGGCTCTTTCTTTTTGTGACATGGATATTTTAAAAATTATGTTCACAAAGCTTAAGATTTTTGTGTGCCTGACAGTGATATTTTAATCATTTTATTGAACTATGAAAGTAATTCTTGGTCAAATTTATTTTATTTTTCTTTCAGTTGAACATGTACATGAGTTTTCAAATAAATTTGCATTTAGGAACCGAATTTTTAAAATACTATTACATAAATATACAAAATATTTTACTCCATAGATACAAAACTATTTACAAAATATAGTGAACCAACATTTTTAATGATATTATTATACACTTACTTTGAAAAAATTACAGAATTTTGTAATTTTAGAAATTTTTATTTTATTTCCTCCTTTTCGTGCAAAATATTATTTCTTAAGACTTATGCATGACTAAAAAATATTTTAGATTCACTGCATACATAAGTACCCTTTATGGAAGCATAAAAATTTAGAACCATATTGCAGAATAGTTTTCTCTAAAATATAAACATAACTATACAATCATATCCATGTGAAATAAGATGAAAATAAGATTTTGACAAAAAAAATTACTTTTTCAGCTCCTTAAAATGAATAAATGAGTGAATAGTGAATGTGTGTTAGGCATAAACACAGTCTAAGCTCTACTAATAAATTGAAAATACATAAATCACAAAAACAAAAAGTCTTAGATAAGGTATTCCACAATTCTCCCGGATATCCTGGTACCCTTAATATGCAGATGAATGTGTCTCAGCTTATAGGCAACAGGTGCTTGAATAAATATGTAAGAATTGCATTTAAAATATAAATCTTCAAAAAAAATAGTCCATTAATTCTTTTGTTTCTTTATTTTTGGAGAAATAATTGAAAAATTCAAATCATTGCTCGTTTCTTCTTCTAAATTTGGGATGAATTTTGATAAAAATCGTTTGTTTCAAATTTATTGGTATGACCTTACGTATTTAAGTACAACTCATATGTACCCTACCTTAATATTTCTTTCAGTTTTATACGATGTAGCAATCCTATTGGAAAAAAAAAAAAGAACAGAAATTCAATCCATATCATTTGATGATAAATTAAAGGAAATACAATTGTATAAATTTCAATTATCAAATTAGAAATAGAGTTTTTCTTATCATTATTAGGATTAAATTTTTAAATTGTTGAAGATTCATAGCAGAATCAAATAAAACATTATTTTTGCTCGTAGAAACAACTGAAATGTGAATGTAAATAACAATTATTCTATTTAAATATCTCTAATTAAAATTATTGTTTATTACTATGTAATTATTAAACAAGAAATTAAATTCTACTGTATCATTAGGCTTAAGAACTTCTGTTTGATAAGAGTAGCTCGATTCTCATTAATGGACAAAATATCTCGAGTTTATAATTTTCTAACTATTTTCTTACTTTTATATGGTCTCATATGCATTTTACTGAATAAAATTTTAATTCTTAGTTATGAATATTTGAGCAGTATTGAAAGCTGGATAAAAAGGAATAGGAAGGAGTCCTCATTACACACTTTGTCATGTTCTATCATAATTTAATAAGCTATTCGAAAACTTTTCGCAGACTTTTATCAGACATGGTAACTTGAGCCGGCGCCAAAACTTTCAGAAGAAATAAAAGGAAAAAAAAAAATCTTATCGTCTCTATCTTTGCATTTGTCACAACGTTTAAACTTGAAGCATATTTTTTCAGTTGAATTCGCATTCCTTCGAAAAAAAATTAAGCTTCAAAAACGCTTCTGTCTTAGTTTATCGAGGATAAAAAAAAATATTTATAGAATTCTTTCTAAAGACGAATATTCCAACTTTTTGATACGTACGAATAAAAAGTCCTCAGGTATTCATTCTACGTAAATCGAAGAATTCGAAGTTTGAACTTCAAGCGAGTGGACAAAGTTCTTTTTCTTTACTGAAAGAAGTGGTTTTTTTTTATCAGAGAATTATGTTGCGAGACTAGGGCATATTCACAAATTCTTACATTAATACGAATAAATACGAATCTTAAAATCTGAACAAATATTTGAACACTGCTATTTCAGGTTTTCCATACAGTTTGTTGATTGGTATCAATACATGTTTGCTTAATGAAGTATTAAATGAAGCGACATAAAAACATAGTACTTTTAAAATGAAAAGTGTTTTATTTCGACAGAAAAAGCTCTGCCCACGTAAGCTCTGACTCGTAACTATGATCAGCAGTCTTAGTCAGCTTTATTAAATCTCTATCATGAGTTAAAATTTGAAGTTGATTTTGAAATAAAATATAATAACAGGTCGAGGGATTTCTAAACTTCATTACACCTTTTATCATTCAATTAAATCATAATTCATATAATATTACTATAACAGCAGCTATAAATAGCATTTTACTTCCTTGTTGACCATACGAAGAAAAAAAAAATTGCGCGCATTTGCGTACATGTAACCTGGCTTGGGTAACAGAAAGGTCACATTAATAAGTTCGAAAACTTCGATATTTTATTTAAGTATTCGAATCCTGATTCCACTAAAAACACGTAATATAGTTTGCACGACGTATTTAGGTCTATCGTAGATCAAAGTCCATATACTGAAGTTGCTTTGATATGAAAATGCCTACTTACCTCGTCATATCATAAAAATTACGATATATATTGTTTGTTATTAGCACGCCGATGAGTCGTGTATAAATAGGAATTCAGAAGTCTTTAGTAAATACACAGTAAAATGAATGTAAAAAAGGTTTGAAACAATATATTGTATTACTTTGTAAAAGAACGGGTAATAATATGACCGGGTTAAGAACAGGATATTGGCTTATTGGAATGAGAAATGAAAATGATATAGCTCATTGTGTGCTAATATTGTCTTGTGTTGTTGTGATCATTATTTAGAAATACGATAGTTATATGACTATAAATTGACGAACACATGGGGAAATACATCAACAAAATTCAAGGCCAATGAATCATAAACATTAAAAACTTGATTCTCGTAAATATTTTTACTGATAATTTATAGTTTAATGTTGCATTAAGAAAATATACGTTTAAATACATCGCAGTTTTACATACAATAAGCCTCTTTGAAATACTTGAGTTGTTCGGATATGAAATATGAATATTTTTACTACTCATTTCTTACCAGAAAACTTTCATCATTACCAGAAAATTCGCTGTTGGGGAATGTTATTTTATATATTGGAAAATAATTATTAAAAAACTACCAATGCTAAATGTTTCATTCATCCTTTCCCGTAAGAGTTTAGTCCAAAAAACTTTTTATAACGACTACTAAAATTCATAGATTTTGAGAAGGATACAAATAATTCTTTGCTTGATCTTAAATTAAAGTTTAAATAGTTCCGATGTTATTTATTGGAAAAATTCAGTATTTATCTTTGTAGAGAAAATAATTCCAAATGAAATATTCATGCTTTTTGTTTATGGAGCAGTATTAAATTCATATGCATTCGAAGTAAACAAATATAATCATAACTTCGTCATGGATTTAGTTTCTCTTATTTTTCATTTAATTATATACCAAAAATACGTTTATAGAATAATTCGTTTCATTGTAAGTAGTTTTTATCTTTTAAAGAATTCCGAATGTTTAATATTATTTGCTTTACTTATAAATATCAAAACAATTTTTATTCAAAAGTTTCATTTTTCATAACATATCCAAATTTTTTCTTTGTTGTAGTATTGCAATATATTTGTGAATAACTTCCAAATAATATTGCGCACATAGCTATAAATTATTTCTGCTTGAAAAGAAATTTCAACAATACATATAACTTTTTATGATTAAAAAAAACCTAGCGTTAAAATAAAAAACAAAACAGGAATTGAAAAGAAAACATTAAATAAAAACACAGCGAAAAGAAGATGGTATTCAAATTCAAAACATGATTAAAATGTAAGCTTTTGATTAAAAGATCATACCTTATTCATTTCTGAATAAAAATTTAGTAAAATATTTTTAAACACATAGACGACTTGTTTAATCATTTGGAAAAAAAAGCAATGATTTTATAATTAATTTTGTAGTCAAGCATTAAAGACAAAATTTTTAAAAAACAACTTCTTTCAGATTTTTTTCCTTTTAAGCTAGAAATCTATTTTTTCTAATAACTTTTATGTAATCTATTCAACTATATGAACACATCGATGATTATTTGTTGGGTGCAGCTACTATAGAAATCCTTCTAGAAATTCTTTGACTATATTTTTATTTAGAAATTAATTTCAAAAAAGTTCTGTTTCGATTTCTAAATGATAGCATAATTCTACAAAGTTATATCATATTTTTTTAAAAAAAATACATAGAAAAATGTTTCTTACAAAATGTTTTATTTCAAAAAATATTCAAGTTCGATCAAACAAAAACTGCTGTCTATAAAACCTTGAATTAAATGGCACTTTTAAGTCTTATATTTTATTTTTTGAATTTGGAAGTTTTACGTGTCTCAGGGTGTTTTGTAGGTTGAAAGTGTATACAATATTCGGCTGGATATAATTAATGGAAATTAAAATTAAACTCTTTGATATTTCTACACTTGATTTATAAATAAATAATGTTTATAAAGCATGTCAAATACTTTAAACATGTTTTCATTTTTCATGCTTAAGAGAACGAAAATAATAAAATTTACTTTCAGAAATTCGGTATGTTTCTACTGCGTGTAAGATATTTTGAACAAAAATAGTTATACTTATTTGCAGTAAGTTCATTTATGAAATCAAGCTTCTTTTTATAAAAATTACATAAAACTTAAAAAATATTTTTTTTAAAAAAATAAAACATTACAAAGTTTTAAAAAATATTTTCTTACTTTTTTAAGAATAATAAATAAATATATGACACGACATTTAGATACTGTTTAAAGAGTCTTTTATACTTATAAGAAATACAAAACTTTAAGTCTCTAAGTATAATACGTTTATAAATATCCTCCCAACTTCTCATTTTTTAAATCTTGATTCTAAGTTTGTCACGCCTAGTCTGTGATAAGCAAACAATATTGTTAATTTTGAAGACAAAATTATCTATAATTAAAGGAAGGAAATAGTATTTAGAAGTATAAATATTTAGCTACAATTATTGAAAATGCTGGTTGTAATGAGTTGTAGGCTTCCATTTGAAAAGTTACAGCTTTTAAAATATTTCAATGAGATTTACAAAGCAACAAATAGTTAAATGTAAAAAGAAACTAAAATTTGTGGGCGTAACATCTAGACATTTAAAGGTAGATTTCACTAAAACTGGAATGTTTCGAATAACTTTTAAAATTTTTTGAATGCTGTCAAATTGATGGTATATCTGCAGCTTGAAATGAAAAAGAAAAAAAAAACATATATATATATATATGTATACTGAAAATTTATGAAAGAATAATTTAAAATATTTAGAAAGACAAAAATCCAGAAAGAAATGTAAAAATGAAAGAAAAATAAATGTAAATATGGAACCCAGCAAGTCAAAAAGCAATATCGGGCTGAGGACCGAATAAGCGGGGTTAAACTAGTTTAATGGTACCACTCTTCCCCTTTGCGACTTGGTAGGCTGAATTGGGAAATCCAAATAACAAAAGAGTTCAATGATTAAAAAATGCAAAAAAATTCAACGATGAAATCTACAAAATTAAAATCTATAATTCTAAAAATTATCAACAAATCAAAATATAAAAATTACTTACAAAAATTCAAAGAAATGAAGATTTTAATATGTGAGTATATAAGTATTTAAGAAATTTATTGGATAATCATGATCCAAACAGTTGTTGAAGAATTTTTTAATGTTATTAAATTTGTCTATTTTATGTGTGGTTAATCTGTTATTACGTAATAAAAAGCCCAATAAAATATTCCTATAAATGGATCTGTGTAGATTACTGTTCTAAAAAGGTATTTTAATTACATGGAAATCGAATCTCTCCCTTTTATCAAAAATATTACTAATAAGTCTATTGTCAACTATTTGCAAATCCAGATCTAAAAATTCTACTGTATTTGAATTAAGATTAATTTTTAATAGTTTGAGATAATTAGGTTAAAAAGAAATATTTGGTTTAAAATCCTCAGTTTTACCTAAAATAATTAGATCATCTATGTAACGAAAAAGAAAGTAAGAATCATTGTCAGTCTGTTTTAATTCATAAGAATGTAAATAAAAATTGGCCAGACAATTACTAGCTGGACCTACCTGAGGGAGACCCTGAATTTGTTTATAGAAATTTTGACCAAAAACTATAAAACTCTCTTGTAATACAAGTTTAATGAGAGTATTGAATTTTTCCTGTTTTATTGTTTGATTAAAATGATATTTATTGTATAAAATTGCAAGAACCTTGATTAAATCTTGAATATCTATTGAGTTAAAACGGTCTTCAAAATCATATCCATGTATAGAGAATACCTCTTGTTCCTTCATGTTTTTGACAATTTCAAAACTATTTTTAATAATAGCAGTATTTTCAATATTGTCAATAGATTTTTGAAGAATGGATTGTAAGAGTTTGCCAGATTTAGTGATATAGGTGTTATATCCATTCGTAATACTTCGAAATGTGACAGGATTTTTGTGAAATTTTGGCATTAAGAAAATATATGGAAATTTAATGTTTGTAAGATGTAAACCCAACTTCTTATTGAATGCCAAAAGACGATTATTTATTTCTCTGTTACTGTATTTGGATAATTGGAAAGCATTATTATTCATTACATGTTCACTCAATAATTTATGATAGTAAAATTTGTAAATAATTGCATAATTTGCAGGAACCTTATCTACATAAACGATAACAAAATCCTTCCGCAAATCATCTATAGCAAGTTTTAGATCTTTAATTGTAATTTCCCTATCCACTTTAAAATTCAAATATAGAATTTAATATATATATATATATATATATATTGGAAATATTTACAAACACATAATTTTACAATTGCTCACGTAATACAAAATATTTTCTCTTACCGGGACACATGAACCATTAGTTTTTTGTACAATTAATTCTATATCAACAAAAGGGTGTTAATGAAGATCCATCCTTTAAAATACGAGTATCTTTTTCATACCGGAAAAAAGGAAGGCTATCATTCTTTCACTTAATGTTCTTGTAAAAGGTAAAATGATTATCAATTTGTTTTTAAGCGTTGCAAATTTTTGAAATTATTTTGAAGTGGAAAGTAAAAAAATAAATAAATAAAATATTACTAAGAATCTATTTCATATTCGAAAGGGAAACTAGTTTTTGCTTTTGTGATAATTGATATGAAAAAGAAAACTAGGCTTATTAAATATTTGAAATGGTTTCTATTCTTTAGACGATGTCATGATGTTATTGCTGCTAGATACATTATTTTTATAATTGTCTTGATGAACAGAACTTGCTGGCAAAACATTAAAAATAATGATGCCTATGCAATTATAATCGCATAAATAAACGATGAATGAATATTTATTAGCTGATGGGAATTCCCATTCATAACTTTTTCAAAATATCTATTGGAAAATTATTTTTGTAATTTCATACCATTGTTATTTATTGTATTTGAAAGAAATTGAGTAAAATTGTAGAATAATTATTTTCATACCTGTAATGCGTTTTTAAGAAAAATGTTCAAAATTGTAATTGCATTACTCGACTTATGACTGGCAGTATTTTGTATTCCTATTGCATTCAATATCTTAATTAATCAATTCTACGATTAGTTGCGATATCTCTACAGTTGTTTCGACGAAAACATCACGTTATTCATAAAATACTTGGAACTGGTATAGATCTAATGCAACACCTATAACAACTAGAAATATTTGATGTGTTGTTCATCATAATTGTTTATTTCAGTGTTTGTAGCAATTTCTATATCAATAGCAATAATCTAAAAATATAAACCGAATTTCAACAAACTTGTTTTTTATTCTAAATGAATGAAACCACCCATTTGAATCGTTTTTCAATTTGTTTCAGGGAAATCGCATTTTCTCTTAGAAGCATATAATTTGTTTTCTTATAAGAAATCCAAAGTTTGTGCTAAAGTTACGAGAACCAAAATACTTAATTCAGTTTATTAATAAATAGAGGTTTTTTACTTTTGTTTATGAATTATTATTATTAGAGTATTGGGGGAAACCTCCTTATAGGAAAACATTTCAGGACAAAATAACTGTAAATATTTGTCTTCAGAAATTCGTTATCTTTTGAAAGTAAAGATCAATTGATTCTCAGTAAACAGCTTTGTCCCTCTGCAACACCGGAATACTTCTAACAGAATGACATCAAGAAGCAGAATGAAATTAAAATTACAAAGGATTTGTGTTAAAAAATATGGTTGAGGCTAATTATTTGGAAAAGCATTTTTAAAGGGAAGATTGTGAACATGAGTGTTTCCTGATTTAGTTCGAATTTAAAAGATTTTGGATAGCTATCAAAATTCTTATTTATTTATTTACAGTTTCTTATCCATTATGATGTTTACAGGTTCGAAACGACCTTTTGAAAGCAGTGTTTAGAATTATTATTTTTCGAATGTGCTTCCTTCAAAAAGATTTGAATTTGAGAAGAATGTTTGATACAGTAAACAGAAACAAACAAAAAAATAAGTTCACATGGTATTTAAAAGTGAAGCAATAAAATAATGATCTTATGAAACTATTGTAAATTAACTTTATATTGAAGGCATTTTTTTCATATCAAAGCCTTTTGATACAAATAAATTAAATTTTGAATCCTAATATATGGATTTAATTAGTAATGTGGCGTTGAATTTGTAAACATTTACTGCGCCTATATTAATAACTAGCTGATACCAGCCCGATTCGCTGGGAAGACGATAATATTACATTTGGAACCTAAACATAAAATATCAAGAAATTTTCAATTTTTAAACGATAATGAAAATCTAAATTTAAAATTGATTGTCTGTCATAATGGTTATCCAGAACTTTTTAGGGGTATTTCGCTTATATATATATAGATAGATTGTCTTGCGTGTGCTCTACTCCCTAAAAAGTCGCCATTTTAGTATTTTTCAAAATCCTGCTAAGTTTTGGAGATAAATTACACTCTCACCAACCATGGAGTTCCACACTGATTTATTTCTATCGCTAAATATGTACGTTTCCTATTTTCGACATGCACGGAATTTCACATAAAGAGCCCCTTCGCCAAAATCTTGCCAATCCTCCATCAGCGCTTCAATATAAAATTATTTGGTATTTTTCCATTTCTCTCGAGTAAATCTCACCAAGTAAACTTAATTGGTGATAATACACAATAGATTTTAAAAAATATATATTCCGTTTGGCGTCGGTCATATCATTTTTCGCGATAAAGTCGCCAAAAATAACATAACCGATGGATTAGAGTAGACTAACGGATGAAAATTACATTTTGGATAAGATTTCCGTAAAATCCGTTCTTAGTGAGCGTCTACATCGCAAAATGAGTAACTGTGCTAAATTTCAAGTCAATCGGTTGTATAGTCTTTGAGATCTCGTGATGAGTCAGTCAGTGGTATTTCGCTTATATATATATAGATTTTGACCACCAGGAAACCTCATGTTTGGGGAACAGAACGACTAATTAAACACAGAAACTCGTGTTAAATTACAGTAATTGAAATCAAATGTTCAGTAACTGTAAAAAATAAAACTATGCATGTAAACCGACGTTCAATTTTCAAAGATTATGATTTTTAATTAAGAAAATTTTAAACTGTTAGAAAAACTATAATTTTTGAAGAATTAAAGATTGCATAATATATTACAGGCACATATTTTAACGATAATTGTGTTTCGAATGATCAATCTAAAATAGAAAGAAAAAGATCAAAGAAATTATGTTTCTGAATATCTATGACTATATAGGAAAGACGAATTTAGTCATTTTTATTTAGAGCTCTTTTTTTTTTTTTGTTTTTGTGATGTTGGTACAAACTTGGCCTAAAATTTGTACGAAACAATCTTTTTTTTTTTTTAAATATACTAAATTGAACGCTAATTTTTTTTCAAAAAAATCTTTCCCTATTTTAGATATTACGTTAACAAAAAAATTCTCCAAGAATATTATAGTTAACTTTATCCGCGCAGGTATCACATACCCACCTCCAATCTTTTTTCGATATATTCATCCGACCCTTTATTGGAAAAATGGGCGAATCCTCTTGTTGCTGACTCTGAGGTCATAACCTTGAAATGGAAGAACCAGTGTGCGAATTCAAAAAATATATAAATATTTATCAGCTCTCCGGTTATGTCACACCCTGTGCCAGCTATTCCGTTACAATTTAAAAACAATGAATACGTTTCTAATTGCTTGTTCGATATGGCGCGTTTTCGTAATTTTGTAGAAGAAGCACAGTATTGAAGACATATATTGGATGTAATATATTTGGATGAAGAAAGTCTTATCGAAGGTAATGAAGAACCAAACGGCGTGGAATACAGCCTTAATCATGATTCAGCTTCAGAAATTGATTCAGACACAGAAGAATATGATAAATGAATAGATGTAGAATATGATAATATTTGTTTTATAGGAAGAGATAAAGATACAGCTTGGAAAAAAGAGAAATTCTGTCGAAACGTTAGAGTGTCTTCAAAAAGCATTATCACAAAACTCCATGGAAATACATGTATTTCAAAAGATGTCATTTCGGTTATAAAAGCATAGAATTTACAAATTTCTCCTGATTTCATTCAAACTGTAATAAAATGCACAAATATTTTTATTGGATCAATAAAAGTTCGTTTTTCCCGAGAAAGGGATACTAAAGAAACAAATGAAGCTGAAATAAAAGCATTTATTGCATTGTGATATATTTGCGGTGTACATTAATCATGATATGTAAACGTGAATGATCTCTGGGCAATAGACGGAACTGGAATCCATATACTCCGGACAACTAAGTCTGCAAACAGTTTCAATTTTCTTTTGAGATGTCTACACTTTGACGATATTAGAACTTGTCGAATCAGAAAATATTTAGATAGATTGGCTTCAATGTGAGAGATTTTTCAATAAGTTGTGGAAAACAGTCAAAAATCGTATAATGTTTGAAGAATACGTTACTATGGATGAGAAACTGGAACCATTTAGAGGGCAATTTCCCTTTCAACAATATATGCCGAACAAACCATCTAAATATGATATAAATTTTTTTTGCCTCCATCGATTCAAGATTATTTTATGTATAGAATATGGAAGCGTACGTGAGGAATGGAAAATGTTAGAGATTCATGCTTGTAGAAGAATACAAGAAAAATAGAAGCCAACAGAGAGACAATGCTTCCAAGAAACTTAAAAGAAAAAGTAGGATCCAGAGTTGAGGATATCTCACCACTTGCTAAAACGCCAAATGACCGTATATAAGATGTGATGAATTCCCTAATAAAGAGGATAGAAAAATTAAATTTATTAGTGAAAAGTATCAACAACACATAAGCATGTATTTGCAGAAAATGTACGGACTAAGTGTGAGTGTTATTTTATAATATAACTATATTTATAATTGTATTCATCTACTTTGTGTTTGCATGGAACATATGGCATGCATTTACCGAAAATGTTAAAACTAAATGTAAGTGTTATTTTTAAATACATGTTTATAATTGCATTCTTCCATTTTTATGCTTTTTTTTTTTTACTTTTCTTGCAAAGATTCCGAGGTAGACAACAGAAGTAACACATGGCTATGAGATACCATGCGCGAGTAATTATGTTTTTTTTTGTTGCGCGAGTAATGCTGGGTTAAATAGAGTTTGAAAATTTTTAATTTGAATATTACATAAACTCTTTCTAATGAAATTGAATTTATAAGTAATTTTATATTTAGTTTAAATATATATAAGCCAAGATATTGAAACTGTGTCTTATTTTACCTGTTTCATGATTTTGAGAATCATTAACAAGGAAATTTATCTATGGATATTAATTTGTGTGCAAAGGGAATATGAACAATTAGTCACTGTACAACACGGGGATTGGATGAATAATTACTGAAATTCGATCTAGTTAGACGTTAATGAAAGATACAATTTTCAAGTATTTTAAAAAGTTCATTACCTTATTATATATATTTAAATATATATATAAAGGGATATATTGTGAGTTTTTAAATATTACTTAAGTAATCGGTACTGCAACTAAATTTCTGTTTGTTATTATTAAAACCTCTAATAGTCACTAACCAGAGTTATACAATTTTCGCTGTGTTTCTTGATATTTCGATGACTGTCATTGTAGAACTCAACAGAAACCACCGAAAAACATTGTTCGACCTCTTCAATGATACGATTTGCGTTGTTGAATCTCCAACACCACAATGTTTTTTTGCAGTTCTGTGAATATGAAACGGTCAATCAGAAGGCGTTTTGGAGAATAGAGAGGACGTGGCAATATTTCAAAACCATATTACTTTGATTCCTCAACCACACTTCAAAATGAGTGATCAGGTGCGTTGTCGGAAAGAAAATGAATGTATTTAGTTATAATATCGCACCGTTTCTTGATCAGAGTAATTTGTTCAAGAGTGTACAATAATCTCCGTTAGATATGGCCTGCCCCAACCTCAAAGATTTTTTTTAAGATGACTCTATGATAGTCCTAAAACCTATACGGCATAACTTTCCCTTTAGACTTCTGAACTTTAACGTTCTTGGGGGGAGCCTCTGGGCTTTCACTTCTGAGCTCTAGTCATAACAATTGATTCAAGATTCCTTCACAGTCATCAGGTGGCCAATGCAATATTTGCTCTCTTGCTTTGAAAGATTCAATTTCTCCGTGATAGGTCACGTAATACTGGCTTCTGAAAGGCAGAGAATAATCGTAACATCTGCACCTCTTGGTGAATAATGTTCCACATTTTGCCGAAACTAAAATCAGTGTCATTCATAAGGATTTGGATTGTTACTCTTCGGTCTCATATCTTAAAAATCACCACTATTTTCCCTGAGGTAGCATTGCCCGTGAGTGATAGTCCTCTACTTCTTAAATGTCAGCGAGAGACAATGAAAATTTACTTTCCACGTCACAACAGTGTCATCTGAAGGGCTATCACTGCTATAAACAGCTATTGTTTCATCATGGATTCGCCTGCCACTATAACCTTTCAAACCAAAGGTCTTAATCACACCGCTTGCCTTTATCGTCCTACTGACGGTAACTTCGATTTACGGCTTCCTGAAAAAATAAATCAACATGAATATCAGTAATTTACAACATTATATACACAAAAAAGAATTAATATGCAGAATAAATTTTGTCTAGATATATCGGTTATTTCTTAATAATAATAAGACTTAACGATGCCAGTTCTTACGTAATGTAGCACGACGCTCTTTCATTTTCTGTCTTTCTTGCCACGTCATTTGTATCAGAACTGTCAAAATTATTGTCTAATATTTAAAAAAAATACAAAATCGTATGAAAATTATAATTGATTTTGTTTGAAAAAATTAATTCATTTTTTAGTCAAAAGAATATTAAAAAAACTGCATAAATGATCTATTATTCATTAAAAGAATTCTGGAAAGACTGAAAAAGTACATGTTATGGTTCTTGAAAGAATTTGAATAATAAACGCCAAATTTTTGCTCAAAAAGTACCTGAAGCCTTTATTACACTTATTCAAACGTAGACTGAGTCGTGTACGAGGAATTGTAAACAACAAAGACAAAAAAAATATGTATGTTGAACACAAATATATGCGTCAAGTGGAATTTAAAATCCTAATGAATTTTAATTTTGTGAAAACATTATTGATTTATATTTTAATTCAATCCAAGAATAATTTGGAAGTTTATTACCTTAAAATTTCGTATTTTGGTTTTTATGTGTTAAGAACTTATACTTAAACCTTTTTTTCATTATCTTTTACATTAATACTTTCCTTTAAAATACATCTATTCATTCTGTAATATTTTTGCAATTGTCTGGAATTATTAAAATAGGAAAATCGCCCTCGTTATAAGAGAATTTATGCATCTCTGGTGGGATTCGAGCCTACGGACTGTAGGTAAGAAGTCCAAGGCGCTATACACTGCACTACAGGGACCTCATGCAGAGTATAAAATTAATGTACAGATGAAATATAATAATAAAATACTTTTTTGATTAGTGATTAATAAATAATTCTGACGCATAATCAGGCGTGTTTTAATACAAACAGGTGCCATTTATGAGATTTTTATTTAATGCATTCAGCACGTTTCAGTAATATTACTCCAAATCTGAACTTCATTACAATATCTTTTAAACACACAATTGATGTGGACTATTTGATTTTGATTTTTCTATTCTTTACATGAAAAAATTGCACATTCTTGATTTAAAGAGTAGCTTAGCTGAATAAAGAAAAAAAGAGCTTATGTATATTATGATACTTTTAGCACATCTTCCCGTTTGATGCAAACGCGAATGATGACGCGTATAGATTTAAAAGGCCGTAATTGGATATTATTTATTTCTAAAAATAAATGGAGAAATTTTATAATGGAATCATAATGAGTATTCTGTTAATTTCTGATATTTACAATAATTTTTCGTATACCATAACTATAAACGCGATATTAGTAAATTTCCTCACATTTAGATATGTCGATTCAAAGGTATCTTTTATGTGCCAAAAATAAAATAAAATGCTAAACAAATTTTTTTTGAAAAACTCTAAAAGTAAAAGAAATATAAAAATCAGACATGAAGGGAATAAATAAAATAGGTATAGTAAATATATATAAATATAATTTTTTTCAATTTTTTAATTTCATTACATTTCTTTTTTTTTTTTTTTTTTTAAAAAAATAATAATATTAATAATAATAGGAGAAAATTAAAAATAGAAGGAATTTTTCATCTACTCAGTTGAGATATAATCTTTATACCATATCATGTCCTCGTGATATCTGTCTCATGGCCGGCGAGGTTTCAGTTGAGACGCGTTTCGAACTTTGATTCCATCAACCTAACGTATAGCTTAATAATACTGGTTAAACATTTCGGAACAAAATGGGATAGTAATATATCAATGCGCATAGACTTTTATTCTTTTTTTATGGCAGAAATAATACAATTTAGCTTAAAATACGTTCAATTTAATGTTTTATAGTTCCTTTTAAGAAAATATTTAATGATCTTGATTTATAGATTAACTTGGTTATGTGCTGTGAAAAAAAATAAAGAATATACAACTTTTCGATCACTTTATATGTATTATCCTTTTCATTATTTTTTGTTGAAAGGGGGGTATCATTAAATAAAAATTAATTAACTTTATCATTAAATAAACAAAGAGTTTTTCAATTAGTTTGATATCTCAGAGCTTAACTTAATTTAGGCTAAAGGTTCGTAAGCGAACCTCTTCGTACAATATTTTTCCGAGGTCACAGGCCATATTTAGTACTTTTGGCATTGTTTAAGCATTGTAAAGTATTGTTTGTCTTAAGTGTTTTTAAAGTTTGAGTTGTTTTTCTAATTAATTAATTATTTAAATTTTATTTAATTAAAATTTTACTTTATTTTTAATTACTTAACTAACCGTACTTTTGTATTTTAAATGTACTTAATAATAGTTTTGAAAAAAATTACGAAGAATAATTTCCTATATGACAATAATAGAATAAAAAACCAATTTAGAATTATTATACAATAAGACCAACACGAATACATTATTATTTCTTTACTTTCAAATTATTGCAAGTCAATTTTACGTAACATACCTAAAATTACTGAAAGCATTTGGCGTTTTTACATCAAATATGGTAAACCGAAAGAAGTTTGTCAAAGGCCAAATACACAAGTTTTATTTTTATGTTGGACTACATATAAAAACCACTCTAAATTTAAAAATAATTTTTATAAACTACTTTGAAAATATAGATATATTTCAAGAAAAATGCAAATAAAGAACAAAAAACGATGATTAATGGAAGCTTTTTTTTCCAGCAATAGGTTTTCCCTCATGTATTTCGGTTTTTCTTATTGCTTAGATCTTCTTTTTCCTCATGACTGAAAGAAACATGACCCAATATTAATATCAGTGATTCCTTAATACAAGGTGGGGCTATTAAATAACGAGATTGACGCTATAAAACATTTTATTTTGATTTCCTACATACTAACTTATTATCATCTACAAAATACACCCGCTCCACTATTCCTACAAACACTTTACGTGAATCTTCCACTGCTCAAAAAAGGGATGAAAATCTTCTTTTGTCAGCTCAATCAGGACGCTTGCCGCATGCTCACTCACAACTTCAAAGAACTCAAATCTTATTCCTAATAATGCAGGTTTTTTCTTAGGAAACATATATAAATCACATGGCTCAAGATCCGGCGAATTAGGCACATGGTTTATCACTTGGATGTTGTACTTGGCTAAAACCCTTTTGACTGACAATTCGGAATGTTGCATGTCGCTTCGTGTTTTCTTTTTTCTTTCACGGAATTCAGCAAGAACGTGAAGGTAGCAATGTTGATTAATAGTTTGATCTTCAGGAATCCAGTGAAGTTACAAAATCCCATGAATAATGAAAAAAAGTAATCATCATTGCTTTGGATTTTGATTTATTCATTCGAG
Source organism: Nephila pilipes (assembly GCA_019974015.1). NCBI lineage: Eukaryota > Metazoa > Arthropoda > Arachnida > Araneae > Nephilidae > Nephila > Nephila pilipes. The sequence goes on along the minus strand of BMAW01106378.1, from coordinate 58,962 downwards.
CTTTTCTGACTCTCGATGAAGATATCTTTGTGAACTTCTTGTTGTTCAAACGTGAGAATTTTAGGCTCCATTTCGGCAAACACTTTTTGCATATTAAAATTGTTATGTAAAATTTACCGAACATATTATTTCTGAATTCCTACAGTTTCCGCAGTCGCATGAATACTTAACTGATAGTCATATCGAGCCAGATTATAAATTTTTTTAAATATTGACATTCGTTTTGACATGGAATTTAAACTCGGGTGTGAATCATCTCGAACGTTTTCTCCCCCATCTTGAAAACACTTAAGCCACTCAGAAATATGTGCACGCGATAAACATTGAATATCATGCACCACTCTCAATAAACTATGTGTTTCAGTGGCAGTTTTTCCAAGTTTAATGGGAAATTTCACAACGATTCGATGTTCACTTATAGTATTTTCCGGAGAAAAAGAAAAAAAAAAAAAAAAAAAAAAAAAAGAAAACTCTAATGCGAACGAAGACTACGACAATATAAAAAGGAAGAAGCACTATATTCAAAAGAGAAGGCTTAACACTAAACATCTGTCTGTTACTGGCATTTGCCGGCTGCAGCGTCAGAATCTTTATTAAATATCCACAGTTCCTAAAAGTGCAATAATTTGATTTGAAACAGACTAACAGGGTCAAGTATGGAAATAATTTTTAATTCAAATGTTCATGTACTTGGTTGGGATTTGAATGTATATTAACATCGCTCTAAAAGACAACATGATGGATAATAGCGAATGGTCTTATAATTTTGAGCATCGGTCGAGTTATTTAGATAACACCTGCACTGTAACCCTCTCTCCAAACCTTAACACCCTCACAATAGTTACTTGGGGCATTTGCGGATTTCAAGAGTATAATACTCGCAGTACATTAGTGACCATGACTCCCGACTCCCACTTACGAATTTCTGAGTACTTTTAAATTATATTGCAAGTGCTTGTAAAATTGAAATAGGAAAAGTTAACATAACTTTACCTCCTAAAATGAATCTCTTATTTCGGTCGTACTTGATATTCTGCTATTATGAGTATAAATTATTCTAAAGTATAAGAAGCGGAACTGTCATTTGTAAACACTAATAATCAA
>BMAW01106378.1:21582-47858 GCA_019974015.1 Nephila pilipes | reverse complement strand
ACCATGAAGAAAATGATAGCTAACCTTATCAGGTACTGAATCTAGTTTAAGGCAGAATTGCTGTTTAAACATGTTTTCCTAACACCCAACTTTCCCAATCAGAAAAAATGATAAATCATAATACCAGAATCTGAAAGGTACAAAAAGGAGATATTTAAGTGAAATATGAAAGTGATCTGATATATATATATATATATATTAATGTATAAAGAGAACAGTGGAATAAGGTAAGTAAATATTTATAAATATATTTCTGTTTCATGATATTACAACGAGTATCTTTGATGTTTATTCAATTACTTTAATTTGGCTGCAAAGGACTTTGATAGCTATTGCTTATTTTCTTACTTGTAATTTTTCTTGACACGTTTGTTTTGAATTTGTGTTTCACCAATTAATTATAAGCTAATTGTATGCGGAAGAAATTTGTTGGATCCATAATACTCGTAAATCCACCCTTGTCTTTCTGTAATCAGAAGCAACAATTTAAATTATTTTATTTCCTTTTTTGACTTTTCCGTCTTTTTTGTTGTTTAGATTTATCTCATTATTTTGATTTTTCTGACTTGCTTTTTTGATTTTTGTTTTGTATGTTTAACTTATCTTATGTTTTATCCAAAGTAATAAGAGTATCTTTATTTTATTTTTCATAACATTTCAGTTTTACTTTAATTTATTATTGTGAATTGTTGGGAACGTATAATTATCTTATTCACACGTTTATATATATATATATATATATATATATATATATAATTTTTGTGCCATCAAAGGATTTTTCAGAAATGTTCACCAGATTTAAAAGAATCATTTTAGCAACAATTCATAATCGATACTTGGTTCGATATTTCAGCTCGCCTCAAGGAAAGGAGCAGTGTCATTTTCAAGCTCAAAGGATGGAAGAAATTTGTAATGAAACCCACAAGTTAAGAGCTGCTGATATCTTCGAAACTCCATTTAGAATGGATAAATAAACTTGGAAGAGAAATATTCCTCAGTTTAAAAAAAGTTCATCTCAGACAGGAAGATCGTATCTGTACTGTTATAATATGATTGGAAAAAAAATTAAATATATCGTTGTTATTTATTTCAGATTAGTATAACTTAGTGTTAACATGAAATAAAAATAAATTATATATGAATTAATTTCATAACTGAGATTAAAATATTAGGAAATGAATCTCAATTAAATTAATATATACGTGAATGAATCTGATACTGGATATCACGAGAAAAACGAAAACATAAATTCAAGGAATCCTAGATGAAACTTAAGTGCTGTTGGATATAGTCTTCGGCAAGTGTTCAGAAACCAGCCGTCCAAGGTAATTGTTTTGATTCGAAAAATACCCTCCCAAATTTGTGATGAACAGACGCGTCAAAAAGAAAGCAGTCAACACTCCTTACTCTGAATTATTTATAAAATGCGTACATTTTCCTTTAATTTCAATCTCCGCTAAAGCGGTATTCCTTGATCTTTTCAGTTTAGAAAGAATCATCCTTTCTTTCAAGATTCAAATCGGGTGTCGTAGAGCTGAGATCTCTGTTCTTCGTATAAATCAGTAATATCTTTGATGTATTGTATCTTTTGTATGCATTTCTTCAATGATTTACATCTTAGTTTACTCAGATACTTTGTCCACCGCTAAAGGCAATGAACCCCTACTTTCGCACCTCAATTGTCGGCAGCTTGTCGTCTATTTCTCATGCCTATCAATGACAACGAAACCTTAATCTGCTCTGTCCTGCCAATTCTATCTCAGAAGCCTTTAAAGACTCTCCCTTCGTCTTTGCTTTGTTTTTTTTTTTTTTTTTTTTTTTTTTTTTTTTTTTTGCAATACTTTTCGTTTTGAGAAATCCTTTTTTTCCCCTGCGTTTTTGTTTGTTGTCTTTTAGTGGGCACGCATATAGTAGATAAATTTTTATTAGCCTCCCAAGTGGATATTGTTTTATGCGAAGCCTTTTGGCGTACCAGATAACTTTTCAATTTTGTATCCATTGATTCATTTTTAATTATATTTACCTTAAATATATTTAATTTAATAACTTATTTTTCTTGCTTTAATTTTAATTGCATATAGCTGATATATATTCAATTTAATAACTTATAATTTGTTTTAAAATTAATTACATTTATCATAAGTATGTTAAAATTCATAAATTATTGTTTCCTTTAATTTTAATATCGGAAAAGCTTATAATTATCAATTTCTCTATATTTTATAGCTTGCCTTTAATTCTTATATTTAAATGAGTATTTTAACAATAATTTTTAAAAAAGCGCACTTTATGTGACTGAACTGTTCTTTGCAAAACTTTGCATAGAACTTTCTTTTTTCCAATTTGAAATTTCTTTTCTTCGGAGAATAAATCTCATTTTTACCTCACTGGCACTCTATAACATATTTACAACCTCTATCTCTCATTATAACAAAGTGAACCGTTACATATCAGTCTGATAAGAAAATTTTAGTGTTGCCATCTGTTGCTCTCCAACCCTCTGTGTGGGCGCCTGTATAAATAATACACCACTTAGTTTGAAGTATGAAACGGTTACTTTATATATATATTTTTTGAGTAATTAGCAGTATTCACATAAGGCTTCAAACATGTAGATATGTTTGCTGATGAAACTAAAATTTTCAATTTAATTCAGAAACATTTCTATAAGGGATAAAACAACCACTTATTAGGAGCTTTCATTAGATTTAAAGCAATAATTTTTATAATAAATTTACATGGTTGTACCATCTAATTTAAGTAAATAACACTATAAGTTACTATTTAAAGATATATGCGTGGGGGGAAGGTATTTTACAGAGATTTTTAGGGTGCTAAATATGTGGTATAAAAATATTCCATCGCCCCAGAAAGGGTTAAGATATAATGGGTCATTCAACGTATATAACTAACACTAAGCTTCTGGGACTTTGGTATGACGTCTTAGTAGTAAATGATATGAGTAGAGGAAGAGGTTTTGCTTTGAGATTGAAGTTAGATTCCTTCCTGCACCAGACCTATCTTTAGAATCATTTCAGATAAATAAAACTTTTAGATAGTCTTAAGTTGCGGGCGCATGAAGGTTCTTCTCCATAGTCGGAATACCCATATAGATTTCTTGATCATTTTTCTCATCTAATAAATATCAGTTTGATTATTCTGTACTATTTTTTCCCCTGATTTCTATTAAGTAGTCATGGATCGAATACGTGATAGTAGTGATACAAAGATGGCTCACTAACGCCTTCAGCAATTCTTATCTTCATCATAAATTAGAGTTTTATCATCTTTTGGATTTAATTAAAAGCCCACGCAATCCCACAAAATCGCAGCAAACCATAGCTGAATAACACATTTATCTGCTGGCCTTTTGAGAATTTAGTAATGTCTTTATCCAGTAAAAAAGCCAATTACGTCGAGATTACTTCTACTTCCCATTCGACAACCATGACTGTGGGTAAATGCACATTATTATATGATATTTTGAATGTTAGATGTGTAATTAAATGATAAATTAGAATTTATAATATATACACTCTATGACAAAAAAAAGAAAGAAAAACGACGCAGCAAGGAGTTGCCCAATTGTAATGAAATTCCGTATGCAAAGACATTTAGACCGAATATGCAAAAGATTAAAATTTCATGTTCACTGAATGAATAGCGGGAGCTACAGCGCATCAGAACTGCATACTCAACAGGTGCATGTAAGAAGCGTTTTTCAAACTGAGGATCACATTTTGTGTTGCATTGCGATTTAGGATACCTTTCATCGACTAAAACAATGCCTCACCGTAGTATTCGAACTCGTTACGAACAACTGTCTGAGTTTGAAAGAGATCGTATGATTGAATTGAAAGTAGCAGGTTGGGCAAATCGCAGACTCGCTTGTAATATGGGTCGAAGTGAGGCGGCGATTAGAAGATGCTGGCAAGAATGGGTGGGCAATAGAAGATTTCAGCGTGATAATGGTAGAGGTTCATCACAGTTCATCACAGATTCACACAGAGGTTCATCACAGAGGTTCATCACAGTTGTTCGTAACGAGGTCTTCCTAGGGCCACAGCAGATCGGGAGGACATAGTGATCGATAGATCCGCTGTTTCAGCGCCTGACTCATCATTATCAACCATCAGACGTACGACCCTCACAGGAGTGTCCACCATGACCCTTCACAAATTTCTTATAGAATGAAATCTACGCTCCTACAGACCTCTACGTCATCTGTCACTCAGGACTGCATATTATCGTCAGATTACAAGTTGGAAGGATGCTGACTGGGGACGTATAGCGTTTAGCGACGAATCCTCCTTCTAAATGTGTCTTGGCGTTTATCGAAGACGTATCTGGAGTCGCCCAGGGCAGCGTGCCAATCCTGCTTTCACTATTGCACACGTCATAGTCCCTCAACGAAGAGTTATAGTTTGGGGTGCCATTTCCCTAGATAGCCGAACTCCTTTGCTCGTCATTACAGATACACTTACAACAAAGTGGTACGTCGACGGCATTCTGATATCAGTTTTGCACCAGTTCCTTTTGCAATACTCTGGCCTTATTTTTCTGCAAGATATTGCCAGACTACATACGGCACATATTGCTATGATCTATCTTACTGCTTGTCAAACCCTTCCTTGGCCAGACACACCTCTCTTCAATCGAACATGTCTGGGATATAATGGGAAGGCCACTGCATATACCAGTAAATTTTGATGACTTAGCAGGACAATTGGAGCAGGACAAATATGGCAATAAATACTGCAGTAAACCATCAAGGAGTTTTATCACTCTATGTACGTCGTGTGGTAGCTTGTATTCAGGATAGAGGTGGGTTATCACGTTATTGAGCTCGTTACTTTGTAGCTTTGTAACTCTGAAATTAATCATTCAATTTTTTCTGATATTTTAAGTATTTTCTATCCACGTAGTTTTTTTTGCTATATTTTGTTTATATATAATATATATATATCCCTGAATGCTCTTCGTTTGCCCTCAAAACAAGCATTCCATTCGAGATTCGAGTTTTCGCCATATACTTGAGCGTTATTCTTCAAATAAAAAGCAATAATGATCATTTCAAACGCAAAATTCTTCAAAGATAGATCCTTTTTTGGGTAAAGAAGCGGTGACCATTTATGTGAAAATAGTTTTCCATTTGGAGTTTTACAACCGTATGACAGCTTCCAGAGTAATTACTAAAGTTTGATATATATCTGCTTTGCATTTCAGAGCAGTCGTTATAATAACTACTATAATTACTTCAGAATCTTAATGAGAGATTCTAGATTTTTATTTAACTTAATGCTTGTACTACAGAAACACTTAAGTCGCATATTTTATGTAATTAATTTGACTCTCGAGATTGAATCGTCGAAAATGGATGTATGTTTCTACTAACTTAAAGTATTTCATTTAACTACACATGAGTACAGAAATGTTAACAGGCGTACCATTTCATTTCTGTAAGGCAACTCACATTTAGAGGAGAATTAAATTATTTATTTATATTGTAATTGAAAACCTATGCCTGTAAATGTTCGATTTACAATGTGTGTGTATAATGTTTATACGACATATTTTTGTTGTACTAATGAACAACATTTATAAATCCTTATTGCATTATATTTTATGCGCACATTACAGGCAAATGCTACATAATTTATATTAAGGATTTAATTTTCGATACTTTATAACTATCCTTTATTTGTGTGAAATAAAAAAAATTATGATAATGTGTTTAGAATAATTTGTGATTGAAATATATGTAACATTTAACGATTAAATTAGCATCATTGGATTGATTATAATATTTTTGAAAAAATACCAGGAATTTTAACGGTTGAATTTCAATCTGTAAAATGTATTATTCTTCATTCACACAGTAATGGAAACATCAACTGAAGAAAAAAAGTGAATGAAATTCTTTCGCAAATTTTTAGAGAAATGTAGAATTGATTTTTAGTAATACAAACGAATAGTGTACAGTGTAAATAGAGAATTAAAAGTAGTGCAACTTAAATTTCTAAGAAAGATATATAATTTAGAGTATAAAATATTTAATATAAGTAACAATACAAATATGTACATTTTGTGCAGTGTTTAATATAGGCTTTTACCAGGACGTTTGAGGGCAAGCGTTGCATCTCGTGTCCGCCAAAGGACTCATAGAAATCGATTATCAATTTTGATGTTCCCTACAATTCTATATGTGTTTATTGGCATTAACGTAATTAATGAGGCTTATGCTTGGTAATACGACCATAAAATTATATTTCGACGTAATTCCACTTGAGATGGAATCTTCTCGACCAATGTTTGAATATGCTCTAATTTTTTCAGCTAAGGAATTATGTTTTGAAGAGTAAGTCATGCCATTGCCCGCTGATCTCTGTCGGACTATTCACTTTGATGAATATTCACTTTTTTATAATAATACTACTTATAGTAGATAGCTGACTTCATAGTATAATGATTATAATTCATCCTTTTCTTTAAAAAGTCGGCCCATTTGCGGTCAAGTTCCGAATACTGCCGATATTGCGACATTTTATCCCCATTTGTTGTAGTAACATTCATAAATAGTTAAGAACTTTCTTTATCTGACACTATTCAGGCAATTAAGTTTCAAAACTTCCCATGCCTTATCAGAAAATATAGAATTTTATAATTTGGCAGATTCATTGATGAGAAAGGACTGGAAAGACATAATTTAATTAAAGTGACGAATTGTCTTTCACTTTGTTTCCCTTTGAGGAAGAGTTTATGTCTCGCGAAATTCCGTAGAAGCATGCTGTCTTGACTTATGTGTTTCAAATATAAAGCATGAAGGTAGGCATGATAGAATGGCGTGCGATTTCTAGAAACCTCATTTGTGTAACGAACTTGAGGATAACGTGAAAAGTTGCCTTTGTATCTCTAAACATCACACGTTAACATTATTGATCACTTACCGGAATAGTTTGTGAGAAAAGTTAAAATATCATTTCTTATACGATCATCACTAGCAAAAATATAAATCATTATCAGGATAAATTGTCCGTTTACTTATGTCATTCCATTATCAAATCTTGCCTCAAAAATTATCTTATGAGATACACATTTTATCCATTCGAATGGTTTTGATCTTAACCACCGTGGTAGACCAAAAAAAATTAATTAAATAATTCAGTTTTCCATAACTTCTGTTATCTTGTTTAATTCCTGTATGTTACATTTTTATTTTGACATTAATGTCTAAAGATATATTAATGCATAATATTTACCCACTCTTCGTTTCTATCGAAAAATTTCGCAAATACATTTAACATACTCTATTTTCCGAATACCGAAAACTGCTTCAATTTAAAATTGTATTATATTCTTAAAAAGTTTATTTATTCTGACTGAAATGGTAAACAGACATTTTTTTAAAACTTTTTCTTGATCTTCATCGAAACTAGAGAATGAGAAAGGAAAATCAAAATGTAACAGTACTTGTGAGTGTTGTGGATAGGAATTGTTTTTTTCAGAATTTATAAAGACGAAAAATAAACTGAAAATTTTCCAGTCTTTAGCTTGCTTTTCATGTTCGGAAGGATCATACTTTCTGTCTATCAATTCTCTTATTTGATAGCTCAAATAATTTCAGAAAATTTTATAAATCGAACATATTTTTGAACATCAAATATAGCATATAGCATAATCTTGGAATATATCTATTTATTTAAGAAATATTACAAAACGCAATCTACGTGTATATCTTTTACTAAGGTAATAATAGAGTATTTCTCAAGTTTTTCCCCCTGGGAACCGGTTATTTTTAAAATTCCTTTTTGTTAACCATTAAATACTTATTGTCTATTGTGAGAATTATAAGTAGAACAGAACATTATTTTAACGTCGAAATAATTTTCATGTACTGTAATAATTGCTTATATGAAATTATTGTAAAAAATCGCAATGTGGAAGTTTTAATAAGTTCAAATTATTAATGAGAAACAGGAAGTTGTTTCTTGCTAACTGAGAACTTCACATTTAGAGAAAAGGTCATAAATTAATTATCAATTCTCAAATAGTTCAATATTTTTTAAGAAAGTTAAAATAATAGTCCTACTTCACAATTATAGATCGTAACAAAAGGAATTAGAAATATAACCTCTTTTTCTACTAACAATGTATAATCTTGATGACACTATAGTCAAAATCTTCACCGAGGTTCAAATTTGATAGTCCATCACCGATAGCCCTCGTGTTGTTTCTCAGTGCGACGTTAGTAAACCCTCGCGATCACACACTCACACACATTCTCTTTCAAAGCAAAAACATTATTACCTCCCAAAGTCAAATTTCAATTGTTCAAAAAATATCATAAAGATATTACGCATTGCAATGCGAGTTGCCATATCATGAAATGAAGACGAGGCAACACGGATTTTTTTTTTGTAACAGGATACCTGAATGTGGCGTAACATTTACGAAAACTAAAACTGTTTCTCTTCTCATAAATATTACTAATTGTTTGATGATCTATGATATTAAATTGTATGACTAAATATTCTATTTCATATTTACTTTTATCAGTTTGAATTAAATTTAAATATTGATATATGTATATATATATATAAATAAATATATATAATAAAATTATTTGTATCTGTATAAAATTGTTCAAATCAATACAAGGTAATATTAGTCGATCTATTACTGTATATACTCCTTGTAGAATGTTTTGAATTTATTTAATATTTTTATCGTTGTATTTATAATTTTTTGTAAGTAAACTATTAACTAATGTAATAATTTTTTCATATAAAATAAACCCATTAACATTATAATTGTTATAAATCATTAATAATTCCTTTAATGGATTATGAATGCCTGTATAAATAAGAGTGTCTCTAAAATCATAATAACGAATATCAAACATATCTTTGCCTTTCATATTTTTTAAACATTACCAATAGGGGCTCACATTGTTCACTATACAATAAAGTTTTATATAATTTAGTTCGTGGGTTTTTGTTTCAATTTTTCTTTTTATATGTAGGATGGTTAATTGAGTGTCTAAATTCAATAATTATTACCTATAATTTTATATAAAATATATAATTGCTTATATCTTGAAAGGTTACTATGGATATACTTTTGTTGTTCATGATAAGAGACGTCTAATACATTACATTTTGCATAAATAAATACTAATAGGGTTAATAAAAAGTTTTTTGTTTTAAAAGTGCATTGATTTTATTAATTAAAAAAACTTATCTTCTCACACAGAATATTTACTATTCTAACTTTGAAGGATGACAATTACAAAACCAAAGAAAATACAACCTTTTTTGACAAATCAAATAGCTATAAAATTATAAATGTTTAATGTGACCACTCACGAAAACATGAAAGAAATCAAATGGTACGATATCGTGATTTCGTTGGAGAGGGGATGCAAATCTTGCTCTTACTCAATGGCCTCTAAGAACCCTGTCTTAACTTCCTGCAATTTTTAATTTAGTTACATAACAAAACAAAGCATTTTTCGGCCGCTGCCGGTGAACATTGACAAACTGAAAGTTTAAATAATTACAACCATTCCAAGTGTGACGCTGAACATGCTGTAAAATGCGTAACATGAGTTTCAATATCGACTGGATATCGTTTGTATTTATGGTGGTTTGTGTTCACATTGAATATTTATTGTTTTATAAGCTCCAAAGTCTTAAATTTATAATTAAACGATTTCAGAAAATTCTGTTCATTAATTTCGTAATAGTTACCCATTAATATGAGATATATTTTTCCGAACACTTTATAAGAGCATATAAATATAAATGATTGTATATTTGTTAAAATTGTATATGTATAGTTTTCTCTCCATACTTTTATGGATTCTAGTTTCAGTATTTGCTTATAGGATATGTAAATATTGTTCTTAAATAAATTTATGACGAATTTGTCAGTCTACATAGCAGTATTCTGTTTTGTAAAATTCAAGATGTAATTTGTTACTTAATAAGAGTTTGCCAGTTATTTGACTCAAGAACGTGTTGCAATACTTAGGATTCTTATGCACACTTGACATGTATATTAACCTGTAAAACGTGTTTTATTTATTAATAAAGAATATCCTTTGGATGGTCCAAGTTTATCGTTCTTCGTTGCTATAGTGGAGGTCCTCCTAGAAGGCCGATTTAAATTGATTTAGCCCAGTCCTCCTTAAATCCCTTACCTTCTGTGTTAAGAAAGGTCAGGATAGTGCGGTCAATATACGATAGAGCTCTGAGTCTTATTGAAAATCAGTGTCATGGTTGCCTCGAAGAAAGGACACAAACATGGACCCTAACAACTTATTATTTAAATGATAGCAAGATCAAACGAACGTTCGATCAGATTCGAACGAGAGGTGAATATGATGTGTAACAGGTCAATTGAAAAGTCCCCGGCCTGACACATAGATGGAGCTAACAGAATTAAATGCATATGATTTTAGTTAGCCCTAACCCTCAAAAGATGCGTGTATAACTTTGACGGCTGTCGGACCATTAGTTTGTGAATTATAGCATTTTGAGTGAGGCAACTTTTGTTATTGTGAAAAAAATGGATAAAAAAGAATTTCGCGTGTTGATAAAATATTGCTTTTTGAAGGGAAAAAATATAGTTGAAGCAAAAGCTTGGTTTGATGCCTAGTTTCCGGGCACTGCCCCAGGAAAATCAAACATCAAAGATTGGTATGCTAAGTTTAGACGTGGTGAAATGAGCTCCGAAGACGGTGAACGCAGTGGACGAACAAAAGAGGATGTTACCGACGAAAACATTAAAAAAATCTACAAAATGATTTTGAATGACCGTAAATTGAAATTGAATGAAATAGCAGACACTCTAAAGATATCAACTGAATGTGTACATCATATCATTCACGAATATTTGGGTATGAGAAAGCTGTGTGCAAAGGGGGTGCCACGCAAGCTCACTTTTGACCAAAAACAACGACGAGTTGATGATTCGGAGCTGTGTCTGAAGATGATCAAGCGTAATAAACCCGAGTTTTTGCGTCGATATGTGACAATGGATGAAACATGGCTCCACCATTTCACTCGAAGTCCAATCGACAGTCATCCGAGTGGTCTGCACACGATGAACCCGCTCCAAAGCGTGGGAAAACGCAACAGTTGGCTGGCAAGGTTTTGGCGTTTGTATTTTGGGATGTGCATGGAATAATTTTCATTGACTACCTTGAAAAAGGAAGGACCATCAACAGCGACTATTACATAGTATTATTGGACCGTTTGAAGGACGAAATCGCCGAAAAACGGTCGCATTTGAAGAAAAAGTAGGCGCTGCTTCACCAACACAATGCACCGTGTCACAAGTCAGTCTAAACGATGGCAAAAATCCGTGAATTGGGCTTCGAATTCCTTCCTCATCCCCCGTATTCTCCAGATCTGGCTCCCAGCGACTATTTCCTGTTCTCAGATCTCAAAAGAATGCTCGCTGGGAAGAAAATTTTGTCGAATGAAGAGGTGATCGCCGAAACTGGGGCCTATTTTGAAGCAAAGGACAAATCGTACTACAAAAATGGTATCGAAAAGTTGGAGGTAATAATCAGTGTATCACCCTTGAAGAGAATTATGTTGAATAAAAAAAACTAATTTTGCCAAAAAAATGTGTTTTACTATTGTAGTCCGGGGACTTTTCAATTGACCTGTTACACAATGATACTCCATATCACCAATTCCGATGTTGGTTCCTCATGTTGATGGCGAAAACTAGCTAAAATAATTCCTTACATGAAGATACGTCTATCATGAAAGTGTATGTCTATTATGTCTTCTAAAGTTATTCATAAACTAGCACTAAACTTCTCATACATTCAAAGTTTTACACGCAGTTTAATTTTCTTTGTATCGAGGGTCACTCAAATTTTTTTTGGAATCAACAAGCGAATAACATCGCTCGAGAAGTAAAAGAATTTGACCCAAACATCGAATGTGTAGCCTCAGAAGACAAGCAAGCTAACAATTATATAAAAAATATATAAAACAGTAATAGAAATTTTTTATGCAGCATATATTTTGTAATTTTAACATTGTTATAATATGTAACTGGACAACAATCAGAAAGGCAAATATTCTGGGATTCCAGACTTTTATTAGAATCATAATATAACCTGATTTTCTTATAAATATTAAATTCAAAATATAACGTAGTTTGTCCTAGTTGCAGTAGAATTAATGTTGTGGATCATATTTTGTTGATGTGCGTAAATTATATCTTACATAGAAATGATTACTGAAACATACTCTAAAACGATTACCGATACAGTCTCCTTCAAAAAAAATTTGGTTAGAGCAAGTTCAAATGAAAGAAATGTTTACATTTTTTACAGAACCTGAAATACTTGATGGTTATTAATATAAGTAAAAATGCGTTTAAAAAGGGATAATATTTTATGTTGCTCCACATCCCACATAAAATATAAATCAATCAATATTACTTGGCATTATCCTTAGCACTCCTGAACCTATCGATACTTATCCGCTCCACAATTATGGAATCAAGACCAACTGGAGGAATAATATTGCGGTATGATAAATCTTGATCTTTTTACAGTCCACTCCAGACATTTAATGGGATGAGGTCCTCCTTCTTATACAAGATATAGTACATCATTTACACAATCAATCATCGTATGAAAGGGACTTCAGAAAGGAAAGCCTGCTGTACAACCTTACCTTTTATGCGAATTTCGGATGGTGTTACTTCTACTTGCTTAGTTCAAGTGTTCTAAAATGTTAATGATCTGCATATCCCGGAATGCAGTAACTTTCTTGCAAATCCGAAGCTAGTTGTTTGGCACTTCCATGGTGTATTAACATTAATGGCAGGAAGTGTATTTACAAAATTCTTTTCCAAATAATTTCTTTTGATTTATATATGAAATTAAGTTAATTTTCGTATTTTAAACATTTTCTGAATATATATAAAATGATTTTTTGAGGATATTTTAAGACTTATATAAGACTTAACTTGATTTATATTGCTTCCGTATTAACCTCGAATAGGTTTTAAATTATAAGGCTTATAACAGAAGATTGAAAATAATATCCTTTAAAAAATTATTTAAGCCCTAAACTTTTTAACGATATTTTAAAAAGAAAGAGTGGAAAAAGTCAATAAAATTTACTGTAACATTTTTATTTAAATGCATTGGTATATATTTAAATGTTAAAAATATATAGTATAACTTTATTTCGTATTCAATCTTGATAGAAGCATGTAATGATCTTTATATATGGAATATTAAATCACAGTAAAATATTCAGCGAATTCGAATACATTTTTTTTCTGATACATAAATTTTTACCAATAAATTATTTCTATAAAAATGAAAACAAATGTAAATAAGTTAAATTTATTACCGTTTTCAAGGATACAATATATGCAAACTCTTTCTAAGTTCTTGATGTTTGGATATAACAAAAATACATGAAAAAATAATTTATTACAATTTTGCATCATTTTGTAATTGAGTAAAATTTCTCAAGTTCGAAATATATTGTGGCATATTCGTTTTGAAAGTATGCAGAGTATGGAGCTTACTGATGAATAATCATATTACATTATTATGTCAATAATCCGACATTTATTGTACCAGAGTAACACCGCAAAGCTGAAAAATCACTAATTATAACGTAATTAAACAGCAAAGTGCATATATTATTATGTAAAATTAACGCTGCACACACATATTATCAAACAGATAAAATAACTAAAGCTATAAAAACATTACAGTCTACTACTAATGGTCTATGCTATTCCATTGAAGTAGATTACATAAATTACATTTGTAAAATCTGTGTTTATGTATAAAAATACCAGCTTATTAACAGAGACGAAAAAGTGAAGCACTGTACTCTCTTCGGTATTGAATTTACCAATGCAGATGAAACCTAATGTATTTTATTTCCCAAAAAATTAAGGAACATTTACAACTTTTACCTTATTTCTGACATTTGGAATGTTGTTATTATTTTAACAATTAACTTCATCTAATCAATAAGAATTCGTAAAATAATAATCATGCATTTTCTCTTTAACATGAATTCATTGTCATTAACAGAAATTTTATCTATTATTCAAAGACATTTATTCCACTGAAAATGACACTTGCTTAATAAATCTTAATACATCATGAGAATCTGGTGGAATAATTCAATTTTCTAGATTTTTCTCTTTGAAAGAAGTTTAATCTAACTTGTTGTCAGTCTAGATGATGGATCGATTCAAACATTAATAACACTCTTTGACGTCTATTTTCTAAATGTATGTTTAAATATTAATCTGAATGATCTGTTAATACTTAAAACAAATCTTTCTACTAAGTGATATTCCACAATTGCATTAATAAAACTTCAAAAATTACAGCCTTACAACTCAGAGTGATAGAATATTAGTTTTCTAAGGTATTCATTTTGAAAACTATAATGGAATGCGATGTTTAAATGGTATAATATAGCGTAGCATAAATGTTACAAAATATTTTATATCCGGTTCCGGAGTTATGTTATGTGTCTTTATATAGGGTGATAATACGATTATATTCGAAATTTGAAGAGATTCTATTATAAAAATAAATAGTTTAAAACCCCTTGGGGTAAATAAAGTTTAAAACAATACCTCCAAGTTCATAAAATTATGAATGTTCAACCAGACCGCCTCAAGAAATATGACCGAGAGATATCCAGTCGATTAGAGAGCTCATCCCGCAATTTTTCAGTATGTCCAGTGTTACAGTTTGAGGGGTTCCAGTTTTTCTTTTTGATCAGATGCTTTTAAGAAATCATGAAATAACTCCCAGCAATATTTTTTCTTTAGAACTTCTTAAGAAATTAATGTATTTTACCCCTCTACGGGTGAACATTCACCTGAAAACTCGAATAACTGTAGCCATTCAAAGTGTAACAGAAAAAATTCTGGTGACTGAAAATTCTGGAGGACCCAGTCCATATCATGTAAAAATAGTCCCCACAGTACACTCCTTTGTTCACAACTTAGGTCCATGACTAGAAATTGTCCATAATACACTCGATCCTTACTATCAGCACTTATCATATAGAATCGTGAATCATCTGACCAAGTAACGTTTTTCCGATCGTCCAGGGTTCAAATGAAATATTCAAGAGCCCAATAGAGGCGCCACAGTCGATAGAGTGTTGTTATTAAAGGCCCTCAAGTCGGTCTTATCCTATATTCCAACCACAACAAATTTAGCTGCACTGCACTTTTTTCACAAACACGTCTGCCAATCCTCCCGCATGGATTCTAGCTCTGATAGGTTACAGTGTGGTTATATATATAGTCTTCTAAAACTACTTACACTACGCAAATGCCACTGGCCTTGGTCATACAGTAGACATTTTCGACCACTACTTTGGAATGAGAGAAGTTCATGCCTAAAATTACAAAATCTCAGCACAGGCTAAGCAATGCTCATCAAGGAATGTCAAATTCCCTAACCATTGAGACATTTGAAATTGAGTGCCCTGTGTGACTAACTCCAACAAACATCCAGCATTCAAAGTTTCTTAATTTCTATCACGTGGTCATAATCATATCAGAAAAACTTTCAGGGAGTTACTTGGATATAAATTAAAATCCTACCAAAGCACTGTTCATTTATACATTTCTTGCTCGATGCAATTACCATCTGGATACTTGCATATTGCTCTCCCAAGACTTCAGAGTATTTTAACGGAAACCCCTTATGAGTATTATAGTATATTAGAAAATATTGAGCAAATATTACACCAGAAATATAGGATCGATTCAAGCATATTTGAGTGTAGGATAAAATATATTGCTTTTTATAAAATATTGTAGAAGCAGTTTTTATTTGAAAAAAAATCGGCCAATTTAGAATAGATTCCCTAACGTAGCTGGGTGAGGCATTTAGGACATTAAGATGTTTCCAAATGTACTGTAATCACATCTTGATCGAGTCTCTATTTTACGAGGCTCATCGAAACAGCATTCGTGGCGCTTTTATGTTCGGCGTCAATCTATCAATCAATATATTATGTTGGTGTGTTACGGTAGTTAAGAAGGTGGACATCAGTTCTAGATCAAGTTCTAGTTGTCTTCTTCATTTCACCATGGCTCTAAAACATCAGTTACGTATCAGAAGGCCCTCATGTTGCTTCTACGTACAAAGTAAACAAAACCATCAATCAATGTCATCATTTCGACACTGAGTAGTTGTTAGAAGATAGGAAATCTAAAGCCAAGTTATCATCTCTTTCACTCGAATACGGCTAAAAATATGAGGTACACTTACCGATATTCCACTTATTGCTTGCTCTTTATAGTTAATTATTATTCAACGAGCCTATCAACACTAACATTAAGGCATAAATAAGAAAAGTATATTATATTTGATGACTACATTTGAGTTAAAAAAATATAATTAAAAACAGTTCTTTCAGTAAACCGGGGATACCTCTCTCTAATCAACTACGAAATGAATGCGTTTTAAAGACATAAATAAAATTGTAAGCCTCAGCCATTTGAGATAAAAACATCTTTACTTTATTTGTAAAAAAAAATATGTATGAAGTATAGATTAAAAAGCTCAAAATTTTATATCATTTCAAGTTTATTTCATGGCGAGATATTATTCATATACACATATACAATTTTTTCCTGCTTAACACATGACTCAGGCTCAAAATTACAATTTTTGTCGCTAAAACTCCTCACCTTTCTTCTTAAGTGTAACATTAAGTGTAAAATTCAAACTCTCTGATTTAGAATAAAAGCCATATTATCTTAACTTATTATAAAGAATATTGTTAAATTATTATTAATGTAGTTGTTCCGATCAAAAACACTATTATTGATGAAAGGACGAAATCCTATTCAAAAGAATTATATTTCCACTAAGATATCTAAACTTATATATGTATTTGTATATTTACCTTCACTCTTTAATTTTTAAACTTTTTTTTTCCATGTTATTTATACTTCTCCGAAGTATTTCTTTTAGATCATGCCGTGAAGAACTTAATTGACATCCTTCGGAACTTTTCATTATTGTGGCTACGGCAAGTTTGTTGATTTAATTATCAGTATTATTAACATCACGCTAGAAGCAACACGACGGCCATTGGCGGTAGACTTCCTAATTTTAAACCTAGGTCAAATGACGAGGAGGACACCTAAGTCGACAACTCCCTCTCCAAAACTTTCACACCATGCCAATGGGAATACTTAGGGCCCCGACAGATTTAACTCGCATCAGCATCAGGTTTCGAACCCATCATGAAAATCGCCGGCCACAAGTTCGCTACAATGACCACTATACTATGAGGGCACCCTAGAATTTATTTTTATTCTTACTATCTCAGTAATTTTACGAATCTTTATATTTTTATTTACTATTTCTATCTCTTTTTGTCTTTATAAAACATAGTTTTTCGGAATAAAACTGAGATTAAAATTAGATATATTTTTGAGGACATTTATTTATTAAAAAAGAATTACTTTAATAAAAACCATGGCATTCTACGTTATCGCGATCTTTCATACGCTAAAACAATTTTATAAGGGAGAACAAAACTTATATTATATTCAATGTTTCAATCGTTTCTTTTTGTTCATCTAATTTATTTGAAATTTTTATGCAATAATTACTCTTTTATATTGTTTGAAATCTGACAAAAGATCGAAGTAGCATTTATAGTTAGAGTTAGAGTTAGAGTACAAAATAATTTAGAATGTTCTTAACGATCAAAAAAGGATCTCATCTAACATTTAGATTCCCAGATCCTTGATTAGTAACCAATAAATCTTCGTGTTAAAATCTGAAATGTATGTTTGATAATAATTAAATTGTTTTCTGCCTCATTATTAACAAATTGTTTTTGAATAATTCAATAAGAAAATACTTTTAATTCAATGTTTAATAGTAACTAAATCATTTCCGATGAAAAACATTAATAGAATATTATATAAATGTAAAAATGTAACGTCATCAAAAGATTGCAAAGTGATAATTATTCGCAAGTTTAAGGGTTTTACCTTTCATTTTACCAAATGTAGTATGAGTGAAACTTTCAGATGATTACAAAGTGATATGTTCTTTTAGACTTGTTTTCAAACAGTTAACTTATTAAAAAACTTGTCTTAAATTAAAAAATATTTTATGATTAATAATTTCAGTTTGCCACTTTCTCAAAGATTATTAGCTGATGTAAAAAAAAATTCTCTACACTCTAAATATGTATACCGTTTTTATACATTGAGTACAACTATCATAGTTTTAATATATTAAAGTAATTTCTTATGATGAAAGTTCCAATCTCTAAATATTGCTGGAATCGTATTTAAATAATTAGGTGATTTAAAATGAAGTACTTTTCAATTGTATGACCGAATTCTGCACCCATTAGTGTATAAAATCATGATTTCGCAAGATATTCCCAGAATTTCTTATTTGAGACTTCACTGAATTATAATATATGATAATAACTAAAACTTACAGATTATTCGAGTCGCAGGTCATTCATACTAGACACATGAGATTTTTTCCAAGATATAAAGCACATTTCTCCTCAGCCAGGCAACATTAGCATTTTATCGCTTATTTGGCGAACAAGGAAATTTTGTCCAAAAAGAAAAATATCTGATATCGATGGAATAATTCGGTAAGTATATACTCAGTATTATATTCTCCAGTATCGTAAAGAGTTACAATATGCAGTTTTGTGCGTGTACTTTTTCTCAAACAATATGAACCATTGGCAGAAAATAGCAATGTTTAACAATATAAATAAACAAAAAAAATATTCTAAAGGACCTTCAAATAAGAAGAATAACTTTTTCCTCTCATTTCATCTATTGCACACACTCACACACGCATACATATAATATATATATACACACACTCATGGACAACAAAAATAGCGGACCAAGAAGAAGTCGTCAAAATGAGACGAAATTTTACATACGTAATGACTACTTTGATATAAGTAAATGATTAGAAAAGCAAAGAAAAAGAATCATTTATTTCAGAGAAAAATGCAAAAGAACGGAGGATTTAATACCCAGATGAGCCCCCTGTACCGCGAATGCACGTTGCGATACGATCGGGCATTGAAGCATACAAGTTCTGTATGATGTCTTGAGACATTTCGTTCCATATTTTCTGTAACCTTACATCTAGTTCGTTCAAACACGTGGGATGCCCAAATGATCCCAGATATGCTCGATTGGAGACAAATCTGGGGATCGAGCAGGCCAAGGAAGTGTAGTAAGAGTGCGGAGACAGTCTTATTTAAAAATGGCTCCTGGGAGCCGTTTCAGGAGTGGCAACACATGTGTTTGCAGGATGTCATAGACATACCACTGGGCTGTCATGTTGACAAGGATCAATACTAGGGGTGACCGTGTATTGTAGGCAATGGCAAACCATGCCATCACACCAGCTGTGGGAACGGTTTATCACTGTAAAGCAAAGGCAGGATTGAGGCGTTCACCACGGGGTCTTCACACATGAACACAATTGTCATCACTGCTGAGATTGAATCTGGATTCGTCGCTAAAGACGATCTGGTTTCATTCCTCTGCAGTCCAGTTTCCTCATGCGCGGCACCACTCCAAACGGAGGCGTCGATGGAAAGGCATCAAAGGCAGCACACGTAATGGGCGCCGCGATCCCAAATGTCCTTCAGCCAGGCACCTTCGTATGGTTCGAGAATACAAAGGGGCCTCTAGTGAAAGTGCTACCTATGCCTGGATGGTGGCCGATGAAGCAGTTGGCTGTACGCGTGCATTTGTTACGATGTGGTGGTCTTTTCAGCGACTGGATTGTCGAGAGCGGCCTGAGCCTGGTCTTAGTGTAATTGACCTCTCTCGGATCCACTGGTCCCAGCACCTCTTCACAACACAATCAGAGTGGCCTAATTGATGTGCTACTCGCCTAGCGGAAAACCCAGCTTCCATCATGCCGATGATTCTCACCCTCTCAAACTGCGGCAGTTGCTCATATTGTCTTCGAAAACGGCGTAATGACATGTCTACCTCAGCTCTTACTTTGTAAACGATTCAGCACACTCAAACAAGCTTTGGTTACCTGTTTTATATTCCACGGAGAACGACGTCCAACACCCTCTACCGAATATACGTAATGCGCAATCACGCTGCATTTATAATCATTTACTTATCTCTTTGACATGTACCTTCATGCCAAGTTCCGTTACTATCCCGCAATTATTTCTTTGTGCGCTAATTTTTTTTCCATGAATATATATATATATATATATATGAATATAAAACAAAATACTTAAAATAAAAAATACTAAGTATTTGACGAAATCATTTATAATCAAATTAAAATTTATGCAAATCAAGCAAGAATTTTTCTTAAGTAATTAAAGAATCGAAAAATTGAAACCTGAAACCAAATTATTAAATATTCAAACAATTGAAAAAAAAGCAAAGTGATAAGAAAGTAAAATTTTAAGTGATGCAAATAATTTAATTATTGTTTTCTATACTTTGGAATGGAATGAAGTGTGTTTGTTCAGAGAATTACTCGCAAATACTAATCAAACCATAACATTTCAGTCAATTACAATATAAAAAGTTAGTTACAAACCAAAATCAACAAATTCAGAAAACCAGCCGCAGAAAAATGACGGTTATTATAATAAGCATCTTCCATTTCCTTATAAAATACCAATTTATTGTTCACTATTCATTTAAAATAATGGAAAAACAATCAAAATCTTAGCTAAAAGGAGTAATAATAATTAAGCCAAAAATATCAAAGTTAAACAATCTAAAGCCTTATGTATCATGCAATATTTTCCTATGACATAACATCAAAAATAAATTATATATATATATATATATATATATATATATATATATACACAATGATCTCACATAAAAACAATTTAATTTCCTAATTTTTTCAATTCTCTAACTGTAAGAATTCTTTCCTATTTTCTGATCCTTTTCCTAATTATCATTTCATTCTTTTGACCTCACGCCAATTTATTCTGTTTTATCAGTTTTTCCATATTCATAAATCTGTCGGAAATAATTTCTTCTAGAATGATAGATTT
Source organism: Nephila pilipes (assembly GCA_019974015.1). Lineage (NCBI taxonomy): Eukaryota > Metazoa > Arthropoda > Arachnida > Araneae > Nephilidae > Nephila > Nephila pilipes. Next base: position 26,760 of record BMAW01106378.1, on the reverse strand, counting down.
CATGTTAATAACTCAGAATTCCTACAATACTATGTGAGCCCCACATGATAGATAGAAATGGCTCTTATAAAATCAGTGGCAAGGTAAAATTCACTCTCTTCTGCTGTAAACGAAATGGTGAAGCTGTTTCTCCTGCCTTATGGATACTCATTGTTTCTATTTCTCATCGAAATGAATAAATAATTTTCAGTGAACTTAGGTGTTTTACCAACCTGAATCATAAATGCATTTTTAAGAAGTTGAAAACAGCACTTTTTCTTTAATAGTTAATTTTTAAATAAGTAATATGCATAAGTATAAGAAAAAAACAAGAACGAAAATTATATAATTATTAATATGAAACGATATTATATGGAATTATGTGGATAAATACACTACAGACAAAAGACAAGTTATCCACAAATCACGCGTAATTGATATTTTAGTCAATAAAAAGCAAATAAAATCTTTTCAGTTATAATTGAAAAAAATATAAAATTACTTTTGGAAGTTGTACTTAAAAAGGTTTTAAGTTGCTGATATCTCTGAAAATTTACTTGCTTATATTTTTCATTTTTACTTCGTCCAACTTCTTTTTTTTTTCTTACACGCATAAGCAATATATCGGTCAAATGAGATAATAATTCAAAGAATGTTACTGGATGTAATTTTAAAAGATCAACTTTTGGGTCATTTTGGGGGGTTGATTCTCCTTAAACCATTTTAAGTATTTACGAGCAATCTTCATAGTTAAATGAACAAAAGAAAGTCTTGAATATATGTAAAAATTATTTTTGAATCCGCAAATTTCGCCAAATTCCAACGAGCAGATGTCTATTAATTATAAATGTTGTAGTTAAAAATAATAACGTTTGGATTATTATATCGTGACCATTTTCTTAAGAATGGAATCACGATATCATTTCCTTCGTTCATATTTTCATATTCATATTTTCATTCGTTCATAAATGATTTTTTTTTTCATATTGAAGCAACTGTTCCCTTTTTCTTAAATGACACAACAATTATTCTGCTAAGTCTATAGAATGAAATATATTTAAATAAAATGTAAATGAGTAATGAATTTAAAAGAGTAAGTGAGTACATGACTTTTCTGTACCAGTTGTAGATTGATTATTGATTGAAAAAGTGACTAAATTTTGCTGTAGATATGAGACCGTTATTTTTGTTCTGTCTGTCTCACATCTTTTTAACCGCAACTCAATCAATTGGTAAGTAAGTTGATTTTTAACTCATTTAGAAATATGTGACATTTTAAAAGTGATTTAACAATAAACATAAATACATTACTAAATGCAAAATTAGCATCAATTAAGTACTTAGCTTGATGGCAGGTATATATCAAAGTTTGCTCAGAATAGGATGTTATGACACGCACACCATATTCTGATTTCGTGGCACTATTTTTTGAGGCGTTATGAGTTTGCTCAGAATATGATGTTATTATACGAATAATAAGAAGAAATGCTTACCAACATGTTTCAGAATTTGACAGAGGTAAAATCGTAGCCTATTGAGTGTAAGGTTTATAATTCCATGATATTGCCCATCGCACTGGTCGAAATCCAAACAATTGTCATGCGAATACGGAATCAATTGATTGGTGAGAGTCTTACTGAACGGCTTGCAGGATCTCCACGCCCTATCATGGCTAACGCTTGATAGGACCGACATATTATGAAAGTTAAGCCCAGCAAAACCATACAAACACATCTAGGACCATTAGTCAGAAAATGGGCATGTAGCACTTCCAATATCCTCTCGTACGGTGCGACAATGTTTGCATTAGAATGGAGTATCAGAAAGGGGTTCATTACTTCGAGTTCCTTGACAACGCAGCATATAGAGAAATTGTGATTCTGGAGCGCCGAGCCACAAAGCTGTATACAGAAGTGGCCTAATATCGTCTTTTTATACGAGTTCCGGTTCTGTGTGCAGTATTCTGGTGGCCGTATACTTGATTGGCTCCGAGGACACCTCTAGTCGCTTGCTTCCCTTCAATATCTGGAGAGAGGCCCTGCTTTTGGTATGATGGTTTTGGCAGTCATTGGGTACCTGACACGCTTATCTATAGCTCCGATCGACGGTAATTGGAAAACTTATGGTACATTTCTAAAATCTTACGATGAGTGGTTAGGCCATATCTTTGAAACCTGTCAAACTCCCTTTTCCGTTAAGATAATGCAAGGCCACATACTGCACACCGTCTTCTGACCTATCTCGATGCACAGGCTATTCCATTTTTGTCATGGCCACCACGGTGTCCAGATCTATCTCCCATTGAAATATCTGATCACGGGTTGCTGCGAGACTGGCCTGCTACCCCTCTCCAGGTTTTCACAATAAATGATGTGTGACATTGTCTTAAAGCAGCATGGAATGAATTGCCATTTTATGTCATCCAACCACATTTCGACTTCATGCCTAGCCGGGTCTGGGCCGTTTTATCTGTCAGTAGTGGCAGGTATTTCTAATAACTACGCACCCCTGCAAAATCCCAAGCATCTTGCAAATTTAATCATTTTGTCCCAAACCCGATTTTGCCCCTAGCCCAAAAACCTATATTTTAGGTAAAAATGCTAGTGGCCCTGGGCTTCACACCTATTAGTGAAGGAACAATTACCATGGGTCAGTTAGTGTCCAAACTGGCTATTGTTCAATAAGTACCTGCTTTGGTTACCCACTTACAAACGTTAAGTGACCATAGAGCGTTGGCACTATTAGCAAATAACAAATAGTGGGTATTTATGATCTTGAACTGTAGTGATGACTTGGAATGAGGAGGGCAAGCTTATTTAACACTATTGAACGTATACACAGAGTGAGAGTCTGTATATAAGAGATAGGGAAACTAACACTAATCCCCATAGGAATAGCATTAGAATTTTATAGTATGCGAAAGACTAAAGTATATTACAACAATAGATGAGCACTCCCCTTAAGACAAGATAGAGGACAATAAGCAGAGTGAGGTTGACTATATAAATCATGTCCAGCTGCTGCATAAGGGAGAGAAAGGGGGTCAAACAATGACAATTCCAATCCCGAGAGGAATAGAACACTGGAAGAGGAGGTCTTAAATTATATACGTATAGAAAACGTTATGTTTCACAAAACGCAAAGTCGTATACATCATTTTAAAGTAAAAGTAATACTGAATTCTATATAGAAAACAAAATTCAAGTTTTTTTAACACAAAGAGAGTAGAGTAGCAATAATTGTCAATATACATTAAATACCGATGATTATAGTGAGTTATTAGTACGCAAGATTTCATATTTTTATTATGGCTTCACATCCGTTTTTCATCAAGCCGACGAAAGTAATAAGCTCTTCCTTCGTTACTACGCGATGCCAGAAAACAATTATAGATTCGGTTAGTTCCCTCTCATTGGACGGGCGCTTCATTAGGACAAGAGTTTTCAAAAGGGGCCACGAGTTTTCGATGGGATCGAGGTTAGGACAACAATTCATTCATCTTTGTACGAAACCGCTCTTCCGATAATTTTACCGTGTGACAGGGAGTAGAATACTGCTGAAAAATAAATGAAGCTCTGTTGAGAAAGTGATCCCTGATGGAAAGTGGATGTTTTGGTTTCAGAATAGAGTCCATTTATTTTGTATCATTCAGGGTCCCAACGAAGACACGAAGGTGACCAGTAACACCTGCTAACATACATGACCAAATCGTAACACTGAGTGGGCTCCACACAGTTGCCAGAATACCGTTGGGATGTATTTCTTCTACTATTCTATGTCTTTATATTTTCGCTCATCACTACCGAATGACGACATCATGGTTTCATCGCTCCATATATATATATATATATATATATATATATATTGTTAAAGTTAGTTGTTGCTACGCCATGCGGAATCAGTAGCTTAAAACAAATCTCAGAAACCACTAACACCACTAACTCGACTGGTCTGTTGATGCTTCAAGAGAACGTCTGATATCGTGATTAGTTTTACCTTGTACAGTGGAAGTTATTAGAATATACCGTGTTGCGACTCATACTTATCACTTAAGGTCAGTAAGGCATTTAACAGCCAATGGAGATATTGGGCAATACAACTTGACGTGACTCCTCGAATTTAAAGCAAAAATTTTGTTCCGATTAAGCACTTTTTTATGATTGTGAAGTTATACATAAAAGTTCCATAAACATGTTAGATCTGTATATCACACATATCTTATAATATGCATGTCAAGTATATACTAACCCAACCATATTTAACAAATAAAATCTATTTTATTGATTTTTAATAAGTGTAGATGACTATTTCGGAGAATGTTCAAGATTAGAAAATAGCATGATTGACGGCCCTTCTGAATTCTTTCAAAACCAATTCGATTCCTTCGTTTTGCCTTCACATGGAAAAATTCCAGAAATAAAATTCATATTCTACAGTTTTCGGGAGCCTGAATCGCCCCAGTACATCACTAATGCGAATTTCAGCGAGTGGGACATCGAAAAAAGTGGTTTTGATGCAACATCTCAAACTGTGTTTATCATTCATGGCTTTAGAGAAATTGGAACCTTGTGGCCGAAGGTACAGTCTTTTTTCTCGTATTTTCACCAAATAAATACATTGTATATTGAAGTTTCATATATTAGTTGTTTAAAAAAACTTAGATTCTCCGATAATTAATTTTTATTGCATTTTTCTTTACTTATGATTGTGTATGGTACATATTTGCAGAATTTATTTGATTCTCCATATTGGAAGTGGTTACATAATAAGTTCAAAAAATATATGTAAAGAATGTAATACATTTATATTGGGTCGTGCTCTATTATTTAAACTCTTTTTTCTTTATTGGTCATTATCATATATTGCTGTGTTCATAGTTTCCAATGCTTTCATGGTTTATCTTATATATGTAATATATATTGCCGACATGAATACTAACAAATACATCATGTTACGCAATATGAGCTAGAATTATTCGCAATGAAGACAAAATTTGAATTATTAAAACCTTAACATTTAATACTAAAGAAATTTGAGGGAATTTCGAAGATTTCTCTCTACGTAGAAATACATAGGTTCAGTGTGTTTCTGGATCATTCAGTCTTCGATTGCAAAATGTTCCATTTATGATTATATACACTAAGTCTTCCTTCTGTTAAAATAGAATTTTTTAATGGCGTAATAATGCAGACTGAGTGC
>BMAW01106378.1:0-11613 GCA_019974015.1 Nephila pilipes | reverse complement strand
AAATTTTTACAGTTAAATATCGAATATTGTATTAAAATAAATTCAACAGTATGCGTTAATATTTATGTACCCAGCATGTGCTTTAAGCTTTTATTGATGTTAGAAAAATTACATATTTTGAGTCTTTCCCCTTTTTTATTAATTTTCAAGTTAAAAAAAAAACGCTGTTTATTTTCTTAAAAAATACAACATTTTTCATTAATATTCTAATACCACCAAAAAAATTTCTATATTGGAAAAATATTCATCATATTTGATCTGAAGTTCTTTTTTTTTAAATTCAAAAGCATTTTCATTACTTTTTCTTGCTATATATCAGGATGTTGCTCAATAATTCCTAAAGAATTCCAAGAGATGATGCTCATAGCATCTAAAAAGGCTTTGTTTTTAGTTAGCATCATAAATCACTAAACAGATGTCTAAGTTTCAGTTACTCGTAATGATGATCATGATGCCTTTCTCACCTTAAGAGTTCTTTGTAAAACCTTTTCCGGTGGAAGATGCCATCTTCGCCTTTTTGAAAAAGATTCACTCTAAGGAACCCTACGTTTTGAATTTCGCTTAATTCTCGGTACTTAATGAAGAATCATAGTGTCCCCGATGATGATATTTTGATTTCGCAGGAAATGAGTATGAAATCCAATCGAACTTATGAATCAATGTCGAATCATTTTCAGTTCCAAGCAAATAATGGTAGCACATGATAGTAACTACAATTTACTTTAATGATGCCTTTGGTATTGAAATACAATTTTCTTGAACCATCCTCATATATATATATATATATATATATATATATATATATATATATATATACATATCGAGAATTGTCCTTAAAGTAAAGTTCCCAAGGAGCTGTAGACGCGAGGAAAACTGTTACGGGGATTTGGAGACACTTGCTGGTAGCTTAGCTTTCTCTCTCCCAATCCCCGCCCCTCCAAGCTGTCTGCGAAGCTCATTTTTGGCTTAAGAGCCGTTACAGATGGAGTTCCCACTCACCTCTCTTGCCCGCACAAATTGCGCTCTATGATTCGCATTTTATGTGCAAAACCCATTGTGCCAATGGACATTTATTTCCAACTGTGTGAATTCTAAGAAAAAAGTGTATGAGCGTACAACACGTGCCCAAATAGTACAGATAATTCAGAGACGGACGTCTATGATGAAGAACACACCCTCATTGCAGCCCACACTTAGCCCCGAGTGACCATCTCTTCCCTAAATTGAAGAAACATCTGGGTGAGATGCTTTTCAGAAACGGATAGGATCAGAAAAAAGAGGTTTTACTTTCGCGGCGCTGCAGAAGATTCTACGATTCATACAAAAAGAAGATTGTACACTGTCGGCAAAATTGTATTGATCTAAATGGCAATTATGTCGAAAAATAGGGAAAAGTCTAATTTTTCCAATAATGTATTATTCAACGACAATGAACATGTTTTTCATTGTGAAAAATATGTTATGGAGAACTCTCTCTCTCTCTCTCATATATATATATATATATATATATATATATATATATATATATATATATATATAACATTCGATTAACTGTATTATATTGATAATTCAATTAATATAAAGACATATAAATCTTAAATTTGACCCTTAGAGGTATCATTTTACTTAGATGAGTACGGTTGTCACGTACCGTAGTAACTCCAGTGACCCTTTCCTAATTCTACACTTTTATTTTTTCCTCTTGTCTTTTGCGTTTTTTTGGTTACCCTTTCGGTATACAGATTATGCACAGTTATGTAGTATGTATTTGTTTGGTTTCAGTTCCCATGTTGTTTTTTATTTAAAAAAAACTATTTAAAATTTTACAAAATTTTCAAATAAATGAAATAATTTTTTTTGGATATCTGATCCAGTAAACTCACGGATCGTGCCTTTTCAACACCGATCTACTGCGTTCCTAAATTTGGCTGTAAGATATCTTCTTCACTTCTATCGTATACAACCTAGCGAAAAATAAAATTCGGATCGTGAAAGATAAAGTAGTTGGGGATGTGTCAGCGGTGGAGGAGTTGTGCAATCTATCATGGACAATGTGTAAGTTCTGAAGGAACCGTTCTTGATTTTGAGTCCCTGGGATATAATTGGAGATTTTTTCATATATTGGGAAATTTTTCTTCTTGTCCTAGGACCGTGCAGAGAGGACTTTTAATGATGCGTTCTTTCTTGTCCAATACAGATAATTCTATTTAGTTACATATTGGCACTCCAGAAAACGGGCAGCGACGGGACCAGGTGTGGGCCCAAATCGGACTAGAAGTAAACCATGCTTAGAAGAAAAATGTGGCAAATACAAAGAAAAGCATGTTTGACTTCAGAAAATGCAAAATCTCTTAAAGACACATAGACTGAACTTGTTTCAGCTATTTCCGCAGCCATTGTCATAATTCTAGTAACTAGGTATAGTAAAAGGACTATGAGAAACCGCTAGACTAGAAAGGACTAGATGAAACCGCTTATAGTGCCCCTTAGAGAAATGCTGTGGAGTTAGCAATCCCATCAGTAAATGGTACAGTATAGGGGATAACAGTGAATAACAAAGTTTCAGATCATGAGCAACTTAGTACGAAATAAAATTCTAAGAACATTAGACGTTTCTTTGCTCGTAATTTCCTACAATGTGACGCGACGAAATGATCTGCACACCTGAACCCATGTTTCAGATTTACTTAGAACAAATTTTAGTATAGGGGTTGACACGTTAGCACATGTATCTATAAAGAATCGTCAAAGGTCTTGAAATTTTGGATTAGGGGACATTCTCACAGGACACCACTCTTTAAATCCACCATTCTTGATTATATGTACACCATATGTCTCCACTGGCACTGCTTCATTTGTGAAGTCTGGTACAAAGGCAAGTGGTAATCTTAAAGCCATACATTCCGGAGTTGATGCAATTGAAAGTGTTTTACAAAATCTGATATTAAGTCTTGCAGAAGCGCTAAATAATTTGCACCCGGCTTCAACATACGTTCCTTTTAATGCAGATTTCATATTAGGAAACAAATAAAAGTCGCATGGCTCAAGATAGGGCGAATAAGATGAATAGTCTACTATTTTGATGATGTACTTGGATAGAAACCATTTGATAGACAATGTGGAGTATTCTGGCGCATTGTCTTGGTCTAAAAATTTCCCTTACTGATTCTTTGTCAATTCTTAAAGTCTCAGCAAATGCATGAATAGGTAACCAATTGTCGGATCCAACCAGATTATCAATTTTTTGGAGTTCGACTCGAGTATGAATGCTTTTCAATGTTTCCTTTGTCGTAATTAAAACGGTTAAATCTTTTTTAAACGCGTGCAAGCAATAAGCATTTATCGTCATTTACTTCTTTCCATAAGTTATAAGTTTCATTGGCGGTGTTTCCAAATTGCATTTGAAATTTCACAACATTTCCTCACTCACATATTATTTTTCTGGTGAAACAAAAAATTACCAAAAAGCATATGAAGGCTACGGATATATGGATTTTCTTAAAGAACCGAGAGCCACTGCAATTGAAAGAGAGGTTTCACGCTTCTCAGCTGTTTATCAATGCCATTTGGTGCATACGACTTCTTCTGCAGCAGAGTCAGTCTCTCTATTTAATAGCCACACCTCGTATTTAAATTAGGTCTACTTGTTATATTTGTATGTTTTTCGGACTTTCTGTGTGTTTTAAGCATATTTTGAATTGTAAATCTAAAAGGACTTCCAATCCTAGGTATATACGATTAAATATAATAATTATGGAACACAATTGCTATAGAGTTAGAAAATAGAGAACAACTATACTAAATATTTAGCCAGCAACTTTTTAATTGCAAATGTAGAATTGTTAATGATTTTAAGAGGATTTCCTTAAATTCTTACAAAACTTTGGTCAATCCAACATCGAAAGAGGGTTTAAATTGAATACAATATTTTCTTCAAACATTTTAACAACAGTAAAACTTAATGTGACATAATTAACCACACTAACGAGAGAAATATTAAAATCGGAAAATGTTCCGTTTAAAACCGAACTCTTTTCTTCCATACTGCTGGATTTGGAATACACTGTCAATAAACTATGACCATACCAATTAAAGTTCCACAACTTACATTTATCAACATTTATTAACAGATGCATTTTTTGAGGGAGTCTTGTATCTGATGATATCTGTTATAGAAAATTTCAAAAATAATTGCAGGATATGGATTACCTAATTCTATTGGTCATTTTGATTTCTATGTAAATGGTGGGAAATTTCAACCTGGTTGCAAGAGTATCGCCGAACATTTGTTTGATTGGAATGTGGCAGCTATTGATAGCACAATGAGGTTTATGCTTGGAATCATTGATGAAAAGGGTAAGTGTTGTTCACTTCATATAAATATTTAAAATAATATGGGGTTGATTTTTTTACTGCTTCATATCTAAGTGAATATAAATTACAAATTCAAATGATCTCAAAAGTGCATGAATACCGAAGAGATTGTCAATTCTACGTTAGAATTTCAGCATTCGTTTTAATAAGCGGTTTATATTAAACCTGCCTAGCGAAAGATTTCATGCTATCTCAATTATGTGGGAGATGGAGTATTACAGATCTCAGTTCGTAAACTTGAGATGATTAATTGACTCCTATAACGAACCAGGCTTTTAGCTTACTTAATTTTGCGTTTTCAGAGTCAGACGTTCTTTCTAGAATAGGACTGCTGATAAGCGACTTTCATATGCGCGCCATACAAAACAATGATAGGTCTGCTATCTCCTTAGATGTCCACGCTGATTGCGCTCTAGTGTAAATGAACGCATGCGTGAATATTTTAGCCTGTTTATCTCATAAATTAAGAATTTGATCAAAATAATAAAAGAAACAACAAGAAGGTAATAGTTAAATAATATCTTTGTGTACCCCACCAGTAATCAAAAATATTTGCAGCTGGTTATATGAGTATTAATTTTTTTAATGAAAAGATGAATATTTGCCCAATTTACGCGATTTAATCTTTAATAGTTGTTCGGCTCTTTAGGAATAGCTGCAAGTATTAAATTCAATTAAAAGCATTAATACGTAATTATTCAAAGATTGCGTCTATCTTTATAGAGATTCCATGTGTTGAAAGGAAACAAATGTGTTTGGGATACCCATACAAAATGTTACTGCATTCCTTAAAGTAAATATAAATTGACTATAACATGTAACTTTGCATAAATAGTTCAAGTTTTCATTAAACACCTTGTTATTTCTTTAGGAATGGTAGATCTCGGTACTTTTTTCAGCTGTGGCCACTCAAGGGCATGTGAAGTTTTCATTGAAAGCATTGAGAACGAGGCTTGCGAATTTTGGGCAGTCGAGTGTTCCAGTTGGGAGCGCTATCTTTCTGGCCATTGCGATGATCACGACACCGTTGTTATGGGATATCACGCTGATGGGTTCAAGACTTTGGTAAAGGACTTGCCTGAGAGGAAATTTTTCTTGAAGACAAAAGGTTATTCCCCATATTGCCTTTTGTGAATTTTCCAGATATTCGAAAAGTCGAGTGAACGAGTAGATATAATAATAATACTTATAGTTTATTGATATCTTTGTTGTCAATATATAAGAACAGAAACTGAACTTTCAATAACCAACACAGGGTTGCAGGTTGGAAATATTTGTTTTTATTGTGAATTTGAAAGCGTTTCTGTAAAGCGGAGATAAGCAAAATCTTTTGCTTAAGTCCGTGTTCATGATTTGGTGAAAAACGAATTAAATAGTATGCACTACTGAAAGAAACCAAACTTAATAACCAATTCAATCAATTTACTCAAACTCAAAAAAGTTAATAGTTAATTTATTATTAATTAATTAAATGTATTGAATTATAATTAAATAATTCAGCGAAAATCAATGCATATTTGTAACTCTGATAAACACCAAAATTTAGCCAAATAATGGAACTTTACAATCACATAAACTTCACACCAAGCTTCAAATAAATTCTTAAATTTCTAATTTTATTACTAATTATTACATTGATATTTATCTGATATAACCATTCTAAAAAAGATGATATGATTGTTTTTATAAATCATTTGACTATGAATTAGAATTCAATTGAAAATAAAATAAATACTGAAACCTCTTTATTAAAAGTACTAAAATACGTGTATATAAATTCTCTTCCACTAACATCTAACTTAAATTATACATGAAAAACTTTTAAAGACATTTATCTTCATATTCTTATCACATTTACCAACCAATAAAAATTTTATTTCATAATCAAAATGAATACAATTGCGAATTAAAATGAAGATTTTTAATAGTGTCTGGTAAATAAAATAATCATTTAAAAGGAAGCACAAACTGGCAATAATTGAGAAAAGTCAACTGTAGTTAAATACTAAATCTAGGGAATTTTATGGTTGATTTCAATATTTAAAGTTTGCAAATCCGCAAACGGGGAATGTTTAGTTCTATTTCGCAATTCAAACTTCAAAAAGAAAAAAGAGAAACCTAAGATTCTCTTTTTTTTTAAGTCTTTCATCTATTGAACATTCTAATTTCGTGAACGTTATGTTAATCCTGTAGAATTTCTGCTGCACTGTCTTCAAATTTGTACTATTTTATCTATTTGAATACAAAAGAAGTGTATTCGAATCACCAAAAAGTATTGAAAATTTCGGCGGAATTACATTTGCACTGAGTTTTTTTTATTTTTTTTTTTAAAAACTTTTACTTCTATTTTAATATTCATTTTAAGGTTTTTTGGTCTTTTAATTTTTTTTTTTTTTTTTTTGAGAAAATGGAAGAAAAGTAATTCTGCAGAAACTTTCAGTAATTTTGGCTATTTCGGATGCAAGTTTTTGAATTCAAATAGATGAAATAGTACATATTTTAGGACTGTAGTAGAAATTCTATAGAAATAAAACTGAGTTCACGAAATCAAAATGGCAGATAGACTGGAGAGTTAATAGTAAAACATGTGCCATATTATAAATCTGCATTAAATTTACTGGCAACGTTATTCCAATGAAAATATTTTGCTATCAAATAATATTAATATCCACTTTGTATAATGATTTCTTTTTATGAAATAAAAAGATTTATTTCTTTTAAAAAATATGTTATAATACATTTATAGAGAAATCTTGTAGTTGAGTTAATTTACTATTTTACCTTTCTCTTTCTGTGAAGATCTGTTCAAGTTATTTATTATTCTACTCTTGCAGTGAGTCATAAATAGATCTTAAAACAAATGACCAAAATAAATAAAGTTTTTTTTTTTTTTTCTTTTTAATTAAATTCCTATCCTTTCAATTTTCTTTAGGTGTTATAGAAACACGAGTTTGTTGCAGATATGCTAAAAAAATCTTCACTTATATTCAGAAGCATATTAAGAAACATTTTATTTATATATTACAAAAAAATAAATTGCTGTGGGAATCATTGTTAGCAGCTAAACTAATATTAATATGCGCTTTTACTTTTTGAAAATATTTCTCTTTTTTAGATGTATAATTAGAGCAGAATACAATGGTATAAATGAAAAGATAGAAAAATATATTTCTCTAATATTATTAAAAGCGCGAATACATTTTTCAATAATATTTATCTTTCAAATCGACTTAAAATATTTTATTAATAGCTTTAGGTATCATAAACTTTTTTAAAAAATATATTACTAAACTGTAAAAGGTAAAATTCATGTCTAAAAAATTATTCATTTGTATTTATGTATGTTTTGCTTTGTTACATCAAAATGCCTTGCCATTATTATGATTTCATTGAAATTGAAATTAAAATATTTTTAAATTAAAAAAAATCGTTTTTTGTTTTATTTTATTTTTGCTTGTTTACTTATAGTTTAGGTTTGTGAATATTGTTACTTTTTGTAATAAAAAGAAGAAAAAATATCCATCTTTATAATACTTGGGTTTTTAATTTTATGAGAGTGAAGAAAATAATATTACGTGTGTGCAGGAGGATGTAAAAAAAAAAGTAAAGATGCTTTTTCGTTCTGATTGAATACAGGAAGACAAAAGATAGTATAATTAGCTTAATGTGATTTCAATAAATTAAGAAGATTACCTCACTCGATTGCATTTGACTGGATTACCCGAAAAAGGCAAATTTTAGTCTCAAAGTTTTGTCAATTATTCTACATTGTTTTTATCAAGGATTCGGTAAATTATTTATATCAATATAATGCACATTTTATACGTATTTTCTGGGTAGCCCTCTGTGCTGTGGAAGTACTGAAGAATAGAACGAACGTTTCGCGTTCAGATATTGAGCAACATCTTTTCGTTTTTGTTCTTTTGCACTCAAGAACGTTCTTTTTCAGTTCAGAGTGGACATCATGACCTTGAGTTACCCTTGAGGTGTTTTTTTTCAATTAGGTGTATTGCCTCTGCTAAACGTGGAGTGACTCTTTCCTGGTAATCTTTCACTTTTTTTAGACCCTCCTGCTTGTTCACTTTTCTTTTCTTCTTATTTTTTTTTTAACTTTCTTGCGTCTACGTCACAGATACACATTGTTTGGTGCCGCATTGCTTTATTTAGCTATTCTTGAATAAACTTTGATCTTCTCTAATTCACTCTTTCTTGATAAGTAAGAAGATGAGGATTGTGGATCTTTTAATGAAACAGAAGTAAAACTTCAATAAAAAAAATTAAATCTTGGAATTGATTGAATGTGCATAATCGCTCAATAAAAACTACACACATGCTACAATAATTTAGGTTGAAAACATGAATAATAAATATTGTTTTTTTTTTTCGAAAATTCTAAATGCACAATTGGCTCAAATACTTATTTACATAGCATCCATGAAAAAGAAACTAATCTTATTAATAAAAACAAAACAGAAGTGCAGCATGGTAATTCACCCCTGATACAAAAAAAAATTAATAAATTCTTTTAAAAAGAATTGGAGTATTTCGAACACAAAAATATATGTGTTAAAAATATGCAAATGATTCAAATATTGTACAATTCCATATTAATTATGAATCAGAAATAACTTTTCCGAAGGCAGAATTTTCTTTTACAAAAATCGGATAAAGTTTAGGAGCCTAGAATGTTGATAAGATACATATCTAACGTACCAATTCTTAAAATAAAAAGACTCACAAAAAACTAGAACTCATCTTTATTTATACATTTTAGAATTTTTCTTATCATGAAAATTCATTTATGTAAAAGTATTACTCAGAATCTGTTAAAAAAATTTAATTCTATTATATTCAGAATGCAATCAATTTTTTGATATATTTTATCATGATATACAATAACGAAACCAAATGTTTAATCATTATTTATATGCATGTAATATTTTTGAATTACAGAATTCCCGGTAATTTCTAGCATACCGGTTTTGTTTGAAAGTTTTATCGAACTACCGGTAATAGAGACAGGGGTTACCAATTTGAACGCCACAATATCCTGAGGAGTACATTCATGCGGGGTGTTGAAACTAACGATAGTGGGCACTAGGCGCCTGATGTGAAAAAGAAAAAAAAGGAGTTATATTGAGTTCTGAGTAAGAGAGAGAAGAAAGATGTTGAAAGCGAACTATGTTAGTGAATTTGATATGCATGCGAATTAGGATATTTACTTATAGTTAATATTTGTTGTGTTGTGACATCTTAACGATAATTAAAGAAATTTATGTCATTAGAGTGATTTTCCTTGACTTTGTGTGGATTTATTCGAAATTCAACATCTTGACCTGATGATGATGACCACCGTCTGACAGCTAGGAACTTTTGATTTATTCTTTAAATGCGAATTGCAGTTTAAACACGGGGTCCACTGAATCTTATATTTGTGTCTCATGCTTAAGATTACGCGCTTTTTCAAAAGATAAAGTGCGTAGGAAAACCTTATTTCACAAAGGGTGTAATACCTAAGAAAAAGCACAAATATGGATATACTGTAATTCATAATTAAAACTGTAAGGAATACAGTTAACAAACAAATAACATAATTAATGAATCTTAAAAATTTACAGCAAATTAGGAAGTCAGAATTGAAAGTGTTTAATATTAAAATGAATAGAGATATACAACTTTGATTATATTAAATTAGGTGTAGCCTTAGTGAGGCTCGCGAGCAGCATAAAGCTCTTACAAGTTAGTGACGCAGCTCTTATTCAGATAAAATAATGCATTCAAAACAGTAAATTACAGCTACTCTAGATTTAAAAGTGATTTTTTTATTTCATATCTTATTAGTTAAGGAACTTGATAATGTTGTTCAATGATATTTAAAATGTGTATCGTTTCCATCAAACAATTTTATAAAAATTCTTTAAAATTTGGATGTTCTTGTAGATGCTTTGATCTTAACAGTTATCTGCCAAAAGTTTCGTTAATAATTTCACAGGACAGTTCTCAAATTTGAAAATGTAAATGAGCAACAACTTCGGTAATAAATCAGACGTTACATATGTAATATGCTAATATTTGAATTTTTTTTTGTGACGTAGGGCTATTCGCGATTTTCTCTTCACCAACCTTAGGGTCTTTTAGCATGTTGAATTACGTAAAATTATAATTTCTTCTGAAACAAAATGAAACATGATTAGATAAATTAGATAAAGATAGAAATGAAGTGATTTAGATAAAATGATTTATACATTATATGCAATCAATGGTAAATGAGGAAAGAGGTATGAGATAAGGATCGGCAGTCTGAGCATTGTTACTTAGCTTAAAATTGTTCTATCGTTTTTGTGGATGGAGCTGAATTCCACTGACAGCATTAATCTATGTAGTTATTGTCAAAAATAGTGCTAAACAACAACGAGTGGATTGGTAAGAGATTTCTTATTTAAATCTAAAAATAGGACTAGGAATTAAGGCGGAAAAGTAGAGAAAGTGTCCTTGGTTATTCCTTATTGATAATAAATAATTTAGCTTACTTAGTATCGTTTTTTATCAATTAGCGAATTATCACTTTTATAAATAAAATGAAATTGAAATATGGCACTAGAATCTAGTAATAACGAACAAACGCTTACAGTTATGATCCTCTATTATAATATTTATAAAAAATTCAAAACATTATTTATCAAACATTTTCTCTGATATATTCGATGTGGTTCATAGTAAAAAAATCTGATTAAAATCTGCTTTCCTGATAAAAAAAAATACATTATTGCGTCACATAGTTATAAAAGCTTAAAAACGTTGCGTTTGTTTGCTAAGAGGGGTAAAGTCTTATAATTATGTAAAGTTAAATAATTTAATAATATGTATCAATATATGTGTAGATTATTTAAATATAATCCGTTAATTTTTTTCTTTTGTTTAAATGATTTTTTATTTCCTTAGCTTACATTTTTCATTTTCTTTGGTTGAATTATTGTTTTGAATTTGGATTTCCTTCGTTAATGTTCGGATGGTTAGATCCACAATGCTAATATAAATACGCTGTACTAAGTCCCAATTCTGAGACAGTATTAAAATTACATTATCTCTATTTTTACATATAATATTTTAATGCTTTTCTTCTGACAAATGCTTTGTAAGCCTTAGAAAAGTTTTGATATTTTCAACATTGATCTTGTTTTTTAAACTACTGGCTTTATTTTTTATTTTTAATTATATACATGTTGAGCATGTATTTTT
>BMAW01106373.1:0-21464 GCA_019974015.1 Nephila pilipes | reverse complement strand
TAGGGCGATTGACCCGATGCGTAGTGATTTTAGCAGGGGCCTCAGGAAGGGTTCATTCTGACTGAAGGGGTGCTGGTAGAATGGGCCTTTGCCAAGATGACGCTGAGCTGTAGTGTTTTGCTTTTTCGGAGGCACTATTTTTTTTAAGAATGGGAATGAGTGAAAAAGTTTCTTGTTAACCATAAATGGTAGGAAATCTTTCCGACCAGTGTTTAGTCCTTTGCAATCCTATTCAAGCGCAATGTTTAATTATTTCTTATGGAAGTGAGAGATATTCGTATTCTTTTTTTATATAGGCTTTAGCTCGATTTCATTTTCTCCATTTAGTTAAACTTGTAGAAATTTTTCGTTAAGTGACATGCTTTTTTTTCTGCTAGAGAATTTTAATCGCATTTCGTCTTTGATTGTGATTTAAGGAATAAAAAAATTACATTAGCGTTTCTCTTGTCAGGATGTTCTTAAAATAAAGATTGTCGAAGAACTTTCAGTTTTTATTATTAAACGGTGAAATGATGACAAAAGGCTCCTCCAGATTGAATAACGTGTTACATTTACTGAATACACTACAAAACGTTCAATCTTGGAAATGCTTTCCTCATCACTAGTAAATAAAGAAGTTTGCCTTGTCGATGTAAAATCGAATTTCATGCTTTGAATGAAAAACATACAAAAGATCTCGGTTTTTAAAAATTCTTTCTAGAATCACACTAATAATTTTAAAGAATTCGTCTTAGTCTCAGTAGTTTTGTCAAATCAACTTCTATACTTCGATTATGTGACCAACATTAAAAGATCTCTAAAATTTAATAATTCCTTATTTTCCTTAATCCCTTAATACTCCTTAAAATTTAATAATTACTTTTATAAATAAAAGAAATTCAACTAAGTCAAACCAACTTCTAAGCTTCGATTTAATAAAAAAAACTTATACATAACCAAAATATGTATCTAGAATTTAATATAATTCCCCCTAATAACTATAAATCCATTTCAAATAAAGGTAAGAACATCCAATCCATGCGCAAATTCAAAGATAAATTTATTTCATGCCTGACTCTCATATGCCATACGAAGGGATCATCAACCTGTGTTTGATGTGCGAAGCAACTGCAATCCAGAATTTCATCTCCAAAAAAACTCGAAACCCATTATACCGAATCCTCAGCCAATCTCTTTCAAAAAAGAATACCTCACGCTCGATCTAGTAATTTTGCGCATCGGTCAAACAATGCTCTAAAATGACGTGTCTTAATCTTCGAATCTATGAATATAACGAACTGTGGGTTGTTTTGTATAAAGGGTGGAGGTATTAAAAGACAATGTATCGGCTGTTGACGAAGGGCTATTTTCTGTATTCCAGGCGTTTTCTGTTATCTGTATGGAGCTGGTTGTGGATAGTTCTTTTGTTGAAGACCATTACAATTTCTGGTAAAAAAAAAAAAAGAAACCATTGTTATTACCAATATTAAACCCTTTTCTAGTGATGTATACAATTGGCTTCTTAAGAGCTTTCTATAACTATCCTTTCTTCATAAGCATGCCTTTAAATACATACAATAAGTGTATTCTTTTTTTTTTTTGTATATATTTATAATCTTTCAAAGAAAGGAAAATCTTTTTGGTTGCGTATACACACAAGAGGATTTGGAGTTGCCTGGTAGCAGATCTAAATGTGTTTTTGAAACAAAAACACGTCACTAAGCTGCTACGATTTACAATTGAAGTAGTGGGCAAAAATCCAGAAATGAAGAACAAAAGGAAAAAAAAAAAGAACAGAAATAGATTCTGGAATTGATTTTCTTGGTGGTACGAAAGGGTGAGTGGAGTAAAAGTTGCAATTACTGCACATGCGCTTGAACTTTCCTAAAATGGAATCCTGATAAACATTTTACCTTCAAAGATTACTGAAATACAATACGATATAAAATGGAAGAAAATAAAGATTTTTACGACATTTATCATTCTTTATTTATTTCTATGTAGTGTAATACATACAAATCCCAGTCAAATATGTATTACTTTGCTCTATGATAAAAGGAAACGATTTTGTTGAAAAAAAATAATTTTTTTTTAATATTAATTCTCTTTTAAAAACTATATTCTTAATAAAATGTATCATTTCTACCTATAGAGTATCTCTAAATTTAAAAAAGTGCTATAACAAAATATAAATCTTTTTTTTTTGTTTACTTTTAACTACTCTAATTTCTGCGTAGTTTAATGTATACAAAAATTCAAAACGAATATATATTAATTTGTCTCATGATAACAGAAAATAATTTGTTTTTGCAATTGAGAGGAATTTTTTTTATAATAATTACCTACTGAAAATTGTTAGTGAAAAATATATCATTTCTGCTGGTAACCCTACTCTAAATTTTGAAATTTCAACAAATATAATTTTTTTTTCTTTTACATACTTTTAAATGTAAGAGTATGCATATATTTGTATTTTTAATTAAAATACATTTGTCTGAGAATTAACATTAATTTAACGTTTTTTCTCCCATTTAACACTACTATTTACTGATTTTCTAGCACAACACAACTTTTTTTTTTTTTTTTTTTTTTTTTTTGTAACAGGCTTAAATTTTAATTCATAGTCAATTTTGTCAAGGATTAATGTCATCATATTGTTAATAAAAATGGCTGCAGAATAATTTTGATTCAATACGAATAAAATTGAAGAATAAAATTTTTAAACTGCAATTGAGAAGGTTCATTCTACGACAAAAAAAAAATAGTTTTGCTCTATGATTAACTTTTGAAACTTGTCTTTTATTATTGCATTAAAAAATATTTTCTCTTATTTTGTTCGTTTTCTGCTGTTTTTCAAGTCACAAAAGAAATCAGCGTTTGGGACAAATAAGAGATTTAACAATACACGTCTAGTTTTATATAAACATTTCAGAAAGTTTGAAAAACATTTTATCCTAAAAAAATTCCTAACTCAAAACCCAACTAAGAATAATCGATTTGTAGCAATAGTATATAATTCCTCGTGACGAATATTTAAACTTGGTTTATATAGATATGGCTATGCCGCTTTCATGTTCTATGATTGTTTTAATAATATTAGTTTAAGGTATCCGCCTACCTTCGAAGAGGTTTTCTTAAATAATTGAAAAAATAACTTTTTATATGCATTATACTATAAGACATGATAAAAACTTAAAATGCAATGTAAAATTTGCATAAATTAAAAATTGTTTTAATATTTCAGCTCAAAAAATACGTGAAAATAGCAGTAAAATGGCGCTCGTGCAAAACGCCAAAACTGAAATTTAAATAGAGATATTTCAATTCTGTAAATTTTATTATGATGAATTGAATTTAATTTAGGGTTTGTGCCTCTCTCACAACTAAAACCTTAAAATTAAATATTTATAGGAAGTCGTACTTTAACATACAGAAAAACCGTAAAAATTTGTGATAAGTTATGACTTTTATCATCAATAAAATGCAAAGTAATCGCATTACAACAATAGGAGATGTTCAGTTCCTGTATTGACTTTCATAGAGTATTCCATGAAAGTTTCATAATTTTACATATATAACTTTTTTCAATACGATGTTTTGCGCTGAAACAAAATATGAAAATCTTGATTTTGAGAAAAAGCTGAAAATACATTTCAACCCAGAAACTTACCTAATTAAATAAACCTTCAACATTAAAAGGCCCCTGATTTGTAAAGTTCACTATCTGTATTATTTAAATAAGTTATCTTTTTCTTCATGATGGTCTTTAAGACTTTCCTACACGTACAAGTAACATGTGTTGTATAACGCTTCAATTCCCTGATAGTAATCCAACTTTTTGTATCTCTACATTCAAGTAGCTCCGATTTTCAATGTTCAACTTATTTAAAACTTTTAAGCAGCCTTGATGTCCTTCGTTAAATTGTATAACTGCTTTATATGTAACCAATTTCACAGTTTGCAAACAAACAAAAACTTCCTTTAGTACTCTTTATCATATTACACCATTAAAAGATTCATTTGCATTTTGGGTCTTAGGAAATTCATCTTGCATGTTGGAAGATATTTTGATGGCGATATTACGTAAAATATCAATGAAAAACAAACACTGAAGTTCCATTTCCTGTAGCAGAATAATATTTCCAGTTCAAAAATTTGACACAGACTATTATTAAAATAATTATAACTCAAGTTCTATGTAAGACTGAAACAAAATTGAAATAGTTCCAGAAAGGTAAGAAATCAGGCTTTAATAATAGACCGTAAATAATAAAAAAAAGAATTAAAGATTCATTTGCATTTTGGGTCTTGGGAAATTCATCTAGCATGTTGGAAGATATTTTGATGGCAATATTATGTAAAATATCAATGAAAAACAAACACTTAAGTTCCATTTCCTGTAGCAGAATACTATTTCCAGTTCAAACATTTGACACAGACTATTATTAAAATGCTTATAACTCAAGTTCTATGTGACTGAAACAAAATTGAAATTGTTCCAGAAAGCTAAGAAATCAGGCTTTAATAATAGACCGTAAATAAAAAAAAGAATTAGACTTTTTGACTGAAAATCGCGTTTTAAAGGAGTCGGATACCTTAAACAAAAATAAATATTCGTACTCTACATAAGTTAATCTAGCTAGAAAATTAAAATAAGGTTTCCCAGACAAAAAAAAAAAAAAAAATTTAAAAATATGCTGCAGAAAACACATGTAAAGAATGGCAAATACTTTTTCTTTTTTTTTTTTCAAAAATATTTTTAAATAAGATAAATTAAAAATAAATTATATTTATAACTATCAATTAATTAACTTGAAAAACAAACATTGGCTTTAGAAAATTTTTACTATTTTCTTGCTTTTAACTGGTGTGAATATGTGAATATATGCTTCGATAATATTTTTATATTTAATTTTGTTTTCAAAATATTTGGAAGAAGTTTGATGAAGATAAGAAACGTAAAGTGAGACAAAGCAAATTTTTCGCAAGAAACTGTTCATCCACTTTGTACGATACCTCTTTAATTGTAGCTAAAAATATATTTAATTTAAAAATATTTTTTTGGGTATACTTTAATTCTTTGTTTAATTCGTTCCCTCTGATTACGATTGACAATTTCTATAATTTTTTAAAAGATCTTTTGTTCGACGATAATTTAATTTTGTATTGATATCTTTTAAATGCTAACATTTTTCAAAACGCATAAGAAGACCTTTTCAAACTTTAAACGAAAAATCAGAATAAAAAAAAAACGAAATAAAAAGATATATCAAAGTGTTTTGGCAAACTCATTCAGCTCGAAGCGCATGAGAACATGCGCTGTTTTGCAACTTTTACTTCGCGGATCAATTCTTCCTACGTCAGCCTCGCTTCTGACGTCATTTCCGCTTATTTCTAAGTAAGAAAAGAAGCTATTCATGCCGCCTCTTTATTCTATTGGTACTTTGTAATGGATTGAAATACAGATGAACGTTTGTTCGGGAATGAATTTCTTTTCATCCGAATGAATAATTAATAGGCCTCGAAAGAGAGAACCTTGTTTGGAATAAGTTGCTGTGTAATTATTTTCCCGACAAAGCAAGATTCCAGAGACAAAATATGAATACTTAAACATAATGATTGTACGTTTCGTCAAGCAATTCATACACCATATTTGGTTTGATAAAAGTGACATCCCCCCCTTTTTTTTTCCATATATATATAATTATTTTTACAGAGGCTGTTATAAAGGGGAAATATGACAATGGTAAATTGCACAGTTAGATTATCCTTTGATGTTATCGGTTTGTTTTTACTTTTCCTATAATAGTTTCAATGCTAAAAAAGAATGCTATTACTGAATAATTCAAAATGCAGTCTTCGATAATATAGTATTCTTGGCACTGAAATTATTACGGGGGAAAGGGAACTGGTGATACAGATGGGAGAAATGTACTTTTAATTTTAACATAATTTTCCAAATAAAGAGATCAAAAAGTGAAGAAATTAACGCTTTTGTATAGACACTGAGACTCTAAAAAAGATTGATACCATAAAATCTTATTAAAAATTTAATAAGATTTTATGGTAAATAAAGTTTTAATTTCGAAAAAGAGATTGCTTTTATTTTGATATGCTTTGGAAACAAAACGTTATATTTTATTTTGTTGATTCATCTAAATATTTTAAATGATTAATTTATTCATTGCAATTATTAAAAAAAAACATTATATTTGCTCATTCGACGGAAAATTAAGCATGAATATGGTAATGAGTAATGTTTCCTTGATATATTGGGTTATTAATACCAAAACGAAGAAATGTACAAAAAGAATGAAACTGAATTTAAAATTGGCATTTTTAGCCAATATTTTTCAAAAAATCCTCAATCCTTTAATAACACGTACTGGTTTTTTTAAATTAATGTAATGATTTTTATTCCCGGGATTTTTTTTTTTTTTTAATTATTATGAAAATATAAAGTTTGCATCATATATTTTTGGAAGGATATAACTTTTTTCTCATATTTGTTTGGAATATAATTTGCCAGTGGCACCCAGTGATTTCTTATAACATTCTACATTAATTTTTTTCACTTCATTCAATTAAATAAGCAATTCGTTTAATTTCAATACTGTTTTTATTCCTTGTAAAAAATATGTACGTATATCCGCAAGTTACCTTCAATCTCATTCTTAGTCCCCTTTATAACTTAAGTTATTTTCCTATTATGTCAGGCATTAAAATTCATTCTGTATTGTATTATATCTGTTATCCTCCGATTATAGCAAGCTTCAATTTAAACACTTTTTGCACATAAAAGTAAGATATTTCATTTTAAAATTTTATCATTTTGTCCTATAGTTAGCCCAATTCAAATTAACCAATCTATAGAATCTTAATTCGAATGCTTCCTTTACTCGAAATTAGGCTTATCTCTTTTCTCCTTTTTTTTGCAACAAAACCGAGGAAAACGCTCACTGACTGTTTCAAAGTAAGACAAAAGAGATACATTTCTTCTCACCGTAGACGAACACAGGAAACAATTTGAAAAGGAAGTAGTGCATCTTCTGGAGATTAAATAATACAGAGTGAAAGAAATAGGTCTTCGTTGCTTGGTTTCCTGGTATGATACGAATCTGTGTGCATGGTTACTTAGTTTACTTAAGAACTTTCTGAGAAAGGAAATATACGTACGTTCTCTGATTTCAATCCCAATCTGAATTAAATGGTCATTTTGGTTCTTGAAAAGTAATTTGTTTCACTTCCTTGCGTCGCCCACTTTATTATTCAGTGTCGGAAACATTACATGTTTTCGCCATTTTGAAGAAATCGTTTGGAAAGAACATTATTTGTCGGAGAATTAAGCCGATTTTCTCTCGAATTTATCAATAAAACATTTTTCTAAATAGCTAACATATTTTGATAAGAATAATTTTTTA
The DNA here is from genome assembly GCA_019974015.1 of Nephila pilipes. Classification (NCBI taxonomy): domain Eukaryota; kingdom Metazoa; phylum Arthropoda; class Arachnida; order Araneae; family Nephilidae; genus Nephila; species Nephila pilipes. Next base: position 14,064 of record BMAW01106373.1, on the reverse strand, counting down.
GTTTAAAATGTGATTGAATGCATTATAGTATCAATGATACCAGACTTGAATGACCAATATAAACAAGCATTTCTTTATTCGAAACGGAAAAATATGTATGTATTGATAAAACTAACGTAATATTTTTTGAAAAAAAATCTGACAAATGATCTAATCGTTTCGTTCTTTTAAAATTTATCAACTTGATTAATCCTATATAATTGTAACTTGATACAAGATTTATAATATGTATTACCTCCAGTCAATTTAGATAGAGACGTATCAAATAATATACTGTATGTACATCGGGATTCTATATGCGTTAAAATACGATCAGGGATTTTCATACCAGTACTCCTGTTTGCTAGAAAATTACGGATTTTATCTCAAATTCTCACCGTTGATTTTAAATTGCTTCCACTGGTTATTCGAAAAATTATGTACAAACCATAATACACTTTTCTACTTGTTCGCCATATCTCGTTCGATGTGGTGGCAGCACTGATCAAGAGTAGAAACGCTTTGTGGTTGAGTGTGAAATCAATTGAGAGTCAAAAAAGACCTGGAGTTTTTTCAATGGGAAAATACACGTATGATGGAGAAATGTAATCAAATACGTAATATACAATTTTTTGATAATTATTATCAGCAAGTGTGGAATCCGAATGACTTTTTTCAACGGCGGGATTATTTCGTTGAAAATTATATCACAATTAAGAGATTTAAGTGTTGATCGATTTTATTTCTTACTTGTTCATTCTTTGAACCATGTTGGCAAATAGATCACGAATTTTTTTCATAATTGTTTTCAATGCGAGAAATAAGTTATGTTTTTTTTAAAATTTGTTATAAAATAGTTGAAATTTTTATTTATAATACTTATGAAGAGAGAGAGAGAGAGAACACATTTTCATGCATTTTAAACATAGTTTTCAAGATTCAAAGGGAAAAAAAAAGTCTAATTATCATGAATTTTTATTTTGTGTATTAATGGTTCAAGTATATTCCCAATAATTGTCCAATATACCGGTTGTCTTTGAAAATTTTACTGAATTACCGAAATAGAAAAAGTCAGTAAATTTTCATTCACTGAATACGAGAGATGAGTATAATCCACAAAGTAAAATATTTAGATACAAAATAATATATTTTGAAATCAATATTGACACAACTGCAGACATTATCAGCAATCACAAAGTTGTGACATTTTCACAACTAAAAAAACAGATATATTTTTTTTCACCCTCAAAACTATCGTCATTTTTTATACTCGTTGCCATTTCAACGCAACTAATATGGCTGCGCTAACCAAATGGTCCTGAATGCGAGTTTCCGCCGAGTGTGGGTTCCAGTCCTGACGCTACTGAAGACCCAACAGGACTGATGCATGTTAAATTTGTCGAGGCTCCAAGTCCTCTTATTGGCGTGGTGTGAACGCTTAAAGAGTTGGGTGCCAGCTCATTTATCTTCTGCGTCACTAGATTGAAGTTTGAAATTTTGAAATGCGTCGTCAATACTCCTCGCGATGCTTCCAAGTGCAACATTAATAAATGATCAATCAATCCATGCAACTAACTATGAAAAAGTAAACTATGAATGATTACTTAGGTAAATGTAAAATATTATAGATTAACATAACTTATTTTTTGTATAGATTTAACTCTACTTATAGATAAATCTATATATATAAAACAATTTTATTTTTAATTTTCTGTTTAATAAACAAAATGTGAGCTATTTTTATTTCTTGATCCTTTCATTCATTATTTTTCAGTGATGAGCTTATAATTCAAAAATTCAAATATAATTTCTTGGAAGTCTCTCTCGTTTTGAAAAATTTAATATTTAATTTATTTGATAAATTGCGCACTTTTTTTTAACTAGAAATTTTGTAGGCATTATTTTAATCGATTATATTTGTATAACCACGTTCGAAGTGGTTTTTGCAATTAAAATACTGTTCAATGTTATCTTTTAAATAAAAGTAAGAAGGTAAAAAGTAGAAGTAGAAGAGGGAAAATTAAAATTCTAAAAGATTTTTTTACTAATGTAAATAGTATAAACAATATTAGTCTTCATATTGTTAGAGATATTTGTAATAATCTAACAAATAAATGTAAAATTGATACTGTTAATAATGATAATCAAAATGTAGAATATTGTCATATTAGATTCATGAATAAACCTTTTGACAAAATAAACTGTGATAATGTATTCTTAATAAGTATAAAAACTAATAAGTATAAAACTTCCTATTATTAATATTAAGATTAAAAAGGCATTTAAATTTAATAAAAATATTGGACGTATATTATCTAACTAAAATATTTATGGAGCTACAATGAATGTAATTGTAAGGATTATAAAGAGTTTATTAATGGACAATACCGACAGGTGATTACTGGTAATATAAATATTTTTAGGGATACAAATTTGCGGGAAATTATGAATAAAGATACTGATTTTAGAACTATTTTTTCTAATAATTTTATTGAAGAAAAAATAAATGAAGATATTGGTCATTTTCTAACAAAATTAGCAATTAAGTATAATTTACATATTGAAATTTTTGAAGAATATAAATTTTATATAAATGAAGAATTAAAATATTTGAATTTTAAGGCAAATGATAGCATTAATATTAGAGATCTAAAAAACTCTATTAAAAAGTTACAAGTTGAATTCATTATTTGTTATATTGATAAGATACCACGGAATTATGCCATTATATGTTAGAAACTACATGTTGGTTAGATGTTTAAGCATTTGAATAATAATAAAACCTTTATTAATGATTGATTTGCTTATGCTGAATTATTTTGATATTTTGCGAATAATAATATTGATGTTTTGTTTCTATATATACCCAACTTTTTTTTACACGGTAGATACTTTCCTTAGAAAACCTGCAAAAAAAATCGCGTAAAAAATTCATGAGACGTATTGTAAATTTGGGGATATATTCCCCAACTTTAAAAAATTGTGTTTGATGAAAAAATTCTGAATATTTTCCCAAAAAACCATGCAAAAAATATAATAACGAAATCCATATTACATATTTATAAAACAAAAACAATTCATTTTTATTACAAAAAACATTGGAATTAGTGTACTGTGAAAATTCAGTTTATAGGTACAACAACATATAAAAATTCAAATTGAAATTAGGTATAAAACTACTAACAACTATTCGTCGCTACTTGGTAACAAGCTTGAATGTTTATTACGAACTCGATCAAAAATGCTATCATCAGTAGCTGAGTCAAACATATCTAGCACAATTGTCGGCTTTGATTTAAATAAAGAGTTTTTTTTTTTTCGTTAACGGTCTCTGTTGGGTTTTTTTTGTTGTTGTTATAAAATCTATTATTAGCGGCTGTTTTTTTTTGGTGGGGGTGGTGGGGGTTCTCATGTGCTGTTTTTGTAATTCTTAATATCCTGCTACACAAAACTTAAGATTACGTTGAAATTTTAATGCACGCTCCATGTCAGAATCGTGAGTAAGAAAATATTGTTACATACTTGTAGCAAATTTAATGCCCTCGCGAATTAAATCAGCCGTTAAAAGCTGAATTTCACCTACGACTTCGACATTATGGACTTGAATTCGAAATGAAAAAATGCATAGAAATTTGTTAAAAAAAATATCATACATGACAGAAATTGTGATTTTTAGGATAAATTTCAAGTTAATAACATGTTAAAACAATTAATTATTTTTATTTAAACGAATGAATATAGTCGGAACAGTGACATGATGAATTTCCAGTTGGAGACCGAAAGGCTGTGTTCAAGTTGATGTATAACGAAATAAGGAAAAAAAAGAGTGATTATAAAATTCGGGTATTACCCGAAACTCTAGAATACAAAGTGAACAAGCGTTCTAGAACAAAAAATTCGTGTTAAAAAGTGTATTGGTGAACCGTGTTATTTCAAAATCGTGTATAAAAAGAGTTGGGTATATATATATACACCGAGGTGTATTAAAAATAATGCAATGAAAATCTAATAGATATTTCAGCATTGTATGAAACGCCAATATTCTTTAGAATGTCCAAAGTTCTTAGTCAAAGTATGAATATAATAATTATTATATTCGTTCCCTATAGGCATTGTATAGGATATATAGGTAATCTATAGAATGACAAATGTTAATCACGCATAGTAGGAAAAAAAGGTTGATAAGACTTATGATATGGTCGAGTCCTATTTCATTCACGATTCACCCCGTGTAGCGGAGCTGATGCACTTTCAATCTGCCGAGGTTACAAGTCCTCATGTTGGCGAGGAGTGAAAGTTTGGAGCGGAGAGAAGCTCAGGTATCGTCCTCGCCAGTTGACCGAGTGTTTAGGAGGTTAATTACAAAATTACGAGGTCCTTCGCTAATAGTCCTTGTGTTGTTTCTTAGTGCACCGGTAATAAAACAATCAATCAATTGGTACCCAAAATATGTGGTTGTTTTTTGCTTGCTGGTTCTTAATACCTACTTAATAACAAATTTTTAGTTTGAATAAATGATCCATTTCTTTGTATAATTAATATTCGTAATTATCTTTCTTTGCTTCCCAACAAAATTTTGTTTTCCCCAACTCACTGTTTAATACTTTTTTTTTCTCAATCAGTTGAAAACGTCTGGAAAAACTGATGATGCTTCTTTAAGTTGTATATTGCTTTATTATATTAAAGGTTAATAAATTTTGACTTCTTAAAAACGATATCACCATCAGTTTTTAGAAATGGAATGAAAACTTATTTTAAAATAATCAAATTAAATGAAAATGGCTTAAAGCATTAAATCTGTAATAGATTATTTGCTTTTAATATCTATAGCCAGAAAGATAATTTCCATTCAAAATGGGAACATCACATAGCTACCTAGTTTTTTAAAATAAAATAAATTCCTGAAGTTATTAAGCTACTTTTTACTAATTATTTATTACTAGCAGTATTGTTAATATATTTTAAAATATAGTAAGCTATAGTTACTATTGTTGTGCTTAAAGTTGCTATAAATTAAATTTGGGAAAACCCCCAAAAGAATTTCCTACTTTCATCCCTGACAAGAATTAAATAAATCTGAACTAGACCATCTCAAAAGGGAGAGATAAATGACCAGTGCGTGCTGTAACGTGATGTTTTCCTGGTCCTCCCTCATCACAAGAACGTGAACTGGATTTTTGTAAAAGTTCTCAAGAAAAGGGCAACACGCCCAAAATTAATCACAAAAAGAATTTAAAACGGAGGAAAAGAACTCACGCATTAATTTTGGTGAGGCATTCTTCATAGCTATGCTTAAGTCACCTAAATCACAAATTTAGGTCGACCCCGCTGCTATCACACTTGCATTTTTTTCAATTCTAATTAAATCATTAACATAAATATATATGTTTAGTTAATTTTCACATAACAAAAAAAAATTATAAAATTACTTTTAATCAATTAAACTGTTGTGGCTTAGATGAATTTGCGCCTCGAACTGTTCAAAAGCAATAGTGAACAAAGAGTTGTATGTCTTATGGATTTGAATAATCTTCTGAATTTGAAATGTTTTTATGGATTTGAATAATCTTCATATTGCATGAAAGCTTGAGAAGAGGTCTATTCCAGCTAGTACGAAGACAGTGCGATGTAATCTAGCGATAGAGGGCGCTTTTGTTAAACTGAGTAATGTGAGGATGTGGTTGTTCCACCATTTCTAGAGAGAACAGGCATGAGCCTACACTTGGAGAAAATAAGTTTAAGAAATATGACATAACTTAAATAAAAAAATTATATTTTAGTATACATATCCTAAATGTTTATTGTGTATAAAATGCCGTCCTCCGTTCTGTGATAGTGTAGACAAGAAAGGCATGATATCTAATGGTTATGCAGATTAATTAGAAATAAAGGACGAGTTCTGCAATGATTTTATTAGTATAATTGCGTAAATTATGTACATAACGTTATTATTTTTACTGTTCTTCGATAAATAATAAATGTTGCTGATCTCCCTCTCCCCCTCTTCGAAAACTTAGTTTGCTCAGATCTTTAGGTGTCAGTATTTACGTTACGTATGAAAGATAAACTTGATTCATGGTTCAAAATAAAAACAAAAATATTGCATAATAATTTGCCTCCAGCAAAAATATATACTAACGAAACCCTTAAAAATTAATTGGAGTACTTTAAACAGGAAAATGATAAGGTGGAAATGTATATTCAAATAGTAAAATATTCTTTAATAACTACTAAACCAATGAATATGGAATCTGAAATAGCGTTTTCTAAAGAGCAGGACAAATATTAGATGTTTAAGAGACCAAATTGTTGACCATTGATGTTTATTTCGTGTTTGTTTTTTACAACATGTTAACAAACAGATCACACGTATTTAATTATATATTTTATAATTGTTTTGACTGGGAAAAATTATTAATTTAGAAGTATTACTTATATAATTTATTGTAAAGTTGTTGAATTTTATTTATATAGTTTACATTCAAGAATACAATTTATTTTCTTTTACTTTTGTCACAATATAAAAATTCAAATAAAATATCTTGTATTACAAGTTCTTATTTTATATTCAAAGTTTAAAGAATTCGTGGTAATTTACCGATATACTTATTTTACTAGAACATTTTACCTATTTACCAGTAACAGTAATTGATTCATTTGCAATCACCAGTTTTAGCCTACTGCCAAAGAACATGACTCAAATTCAAAACATTTTTTCAAATAAAAATAAGTCATAATATTCATATAAGTTCGTGTGATTTTAGCGAATATATCTTTTCATCTTGGAATGGTTTTAAAATTTCGAAACTTTAAAATATTTTAACTTATGAAATTAAAATTTCATTTAACGGAACAGAGAGAGAGAGAGAGAGTATGAGACAAAATATGGGTTGCATTTCCCTCTAAAAACTGACCTATTCAAATAAAACAGGAGTAGTAAAATAAAATATGTTGCTCTCTAAGAGATAGTGAAGTTGGAATTCACTGAAGTGCATAATAGTAGTGTGCAAATATCCAGATGGCAGTACCATCGCGTAAGAAATGTATAAATGAGTTAGTGCGTTATCAGAAATGATCACTAAAGCAAACTGGTACACCAGAAATAATGAAATGCTTAAAGCTACTAAAATTCGAAACCTTAAAAAACACGTTCAAAAAATCGCTAAAATTTTTTTCTCCAACCTAAACTTAACTAATAATTCCAATATGATAAATCGCGAAAATTATACCCCAAGAAATAACTCAAAAAGACCCAGGAGAGTATTCTTAGACTCTTGCACCCCCCACCCAATTCTTATTTTTATTTAAAATTAACTCTTAATCATTCATTCTATCATTTACTTCTCATAACTCTACTTTTTTCCAAATTCTACGCCGTATACGCCCAAACACCCAAAACACACTCACTGATACTTACAACCCAACACGGGCAGCCAATAGGACTACATCCCTCCGCTTACAGTGAACCAATAGGAAAGAAGCCTTCCAGTATGCCTCCGGAATTAGCTCTATACCTTCCTGAAGCCACTCTCTACTGACCGCCATGTCGACCAATCAGAGAACGAGTTTTGATACCCAAGTAAGAATGTATTAAAAAAAAAAAAAAAAACCCAGCCAAGTTTTGAAGCATGCTACTGAACTGAGCTTGAAGGTCGCTCCGCAGCCTATGTGCTCGAACATATTCTAAGTGCTCAGAGCTTTCAATTGTATCCAAGTGGTTCGTTTGAAAAGTTTTTTAAAGTGATTATGGAGATACTACAGGAATAAACAGACTTTGAACGCGGAATGCTAGGAAGAGCTTGACTTATGGAGCATTCCATTTTGGAAAATGATTAGGGAATTCAACATTCCTCGATATACAGATTCAAGAGTGTGCCGAATATATATAATTTCAAGCATTACCTCCCTCCATGGCCAATGCAATGACCAACCGCGTCTACATAATGACCAAGACCAGCAACGTTTGCGTTGAGTAGTCAATATTACCAAACAGGCAATACTGCGTCAAATAACAACAACAATCAATAGTCACAGAGTAACCCGAAAGGAAAGTACAGTGAAATTTGGTATTGATGAGGTATGGTAGCAGAATACCAATTTGAGTGCCTTTATTAACAATATATAATCGTTTGTAGGATCTCTGCAAGGTTTATGAACATACATTTGTTGTGTTCTCTGGAAACAGAAAAACGGTTTCTCAGGTGACCGTAAAAACGGTCAGATAAATCCTGATTCCAGATGGTAGGGTTCGAATGTGTGGCAGAACCCTATGCCCATGATCCCAAGTTGTTAACATAGCCTTTGCAAGTTAGTAGTGGCTTTCGTAATGGCGTGGAATGTTTTATGTGGGACTGGAGCTCAAACAGAACCAATCATTCACTGAAAATGATTATATTCAATTAAATGGAAACCATTTGCAGCCATTCATAGACTTCATGGATCCACACAACGATGGAATTTTCCTGGACGACAATACAACGCATCATTGGATCAAAATCAATCACGATTAGTTTGAGAAATATTCTGGAAAATTTCAGCGAATAATTTCGCCACCTTGAAATCCCATCGGACATATTAGGGACATGATCGAAAGGTCAGTCAGTACACAAAATCCTGCACAAGATACACTTTAACAATTATGCAAGGGTGTAATGGTATCATTGATTTGATATTTCTTCAGGGGACCTCTAACGACTTGTTGGGTCAATGACATATCGAGTTGCTACACTTCGCTGGGCAAAAGGAGATCCTTCATGATATTAGGAGGTATCACATGATTTTTGGCACTACTGTGTATAATATTAATAGGAGATCATTTATGTGATTTAAGTTATAGTCTTGTGATCTATCACATTAAACGAATACCACCTAAAATGAATTTGAGAGGGGCTCCATGTCCTTGAGATAAAATTACGAATTTCGTGGTCGGGAGCTCATGGACTCGAGTTTCGATTCCCTCAAAGATCCTCAAGCAGAGTAAATTAAGGTCAAGGTCGTGGTAAGATTAATCAAACTGGGCTTCAAAGCCTTGTATTGAGTGACGTGAAAGAAAGGAGAATGTTGTAGGAATTCAACTGTTTGAAATTATAGGGGGTCTGTCTCCAAGAGCTATTTGTACAGCTCCAGTGCAAAGTTAATGTTAAAAAATGTGATATTTGAGGAGTAGTCTGAAATACTAAACCAAAATTATTTTTTAACAACCTTCTTTGATAATTATCTGTCTAAAACGACTTTTTACCTGATTTATTGTTATTATTTTACTTTTGTAATTATATCGTTATGCAAAAGTAAGTTTTCAACATAAAATATTAATGACTGAATTAATTTGATCTCAATTAAACATTTTTTTGAAAAAAAAAATAATAAACGGCTGTCAGTGTTATATATCGCTCTCTGTAGTAAAACCGAACTAAGAATAACATTTTGAGATGTTAATGAATCATTCCATTTATTAACTCATTGATATATCGTTATTTTATTGTGTTTCTTGATGGATAAATTACTAAATAACGATAAACTTAAATGTTCCAGTAATAAAATGCAAACTCTCTTCCTCCAATGCTATTAATGCCTTTGAACAAGACGTTAACAGACATAGACATAATCAATAGAATTCGTCTCAAATGCTATTAATGCCTTTGAACAAGACATTAATAGCATTTGTGCCGCATTCGCTTCGTTGGTAAAGAGAGACATAATTACTCAATAAAGATCAGTCTAAATATTTAATCAGTTCATTCAAATTCATGAATAATTAATATTCATAACAAATTAAATATGGTGAACCGCTTACTTAACTCGTCTTCAGCTAATGGTGATAATATTTACATATCTTGCTAACTCTAAACATTGCACATTGAATAACGGGATCTAAGTAAACGTACTCTGAATATCGTCTTGCTCGAGTCGCTATAGTGTTCCTGTGATTCCATCTAATTAATCTTTATTCTCTTTCATATTTGCTATACTTCTTAAATCATAAGGTTCCTTTATATACATTATGGTTCTTTCACAAGGTGAGGTTCTCATGCTAAACAGCGTAATAAAGGAACCCTTGAGAGCCCATGACACATTGGTATTGCAATTTATTTTGTACAGTTCTTGGAATAAAAATATTTTCGCTTATTAATTTTAAAAAGTCATAAAACTTTGTAATGATATATTTATTTATATTTTATTAATCCGATCATTAAATGTATATGCCAATATAACCTAATAATGCTGCATCACTAAGTGAGACTGTTGGCTCTATTTAATGAATAAAAATCTTCCCGATGTGAATTCAATAAAAGTAAGGTGACCTTCCTTCACTTAATGTAAAAAGTAGGGCCGTAAGTGGTGGAAACTCTTTTTTAGACAGAAAATTTTTTCAATATTTATATTAGATTTTGATTTCACACACACACCACACACACACATATATATATACACACATACACACACACTTATATATATATATATATATATATATATATATATATGCAGCCCATTTTGATAACTCATTTTTCGTTATCGGTTGAGTGAATTTATAGTCTTTTATATGAATGAAATTTGTTCTATATAGGAATAGAACAGCCTTGAATAATGCAGTTAATGGACCCTAAAGATAAACTTCTTATTCAAAATCGCATTAATCGAACTTTATGAGAAATGAAAACAATTATGATGAAGCCTGAAAAATCCACACTAATTAAATCTTATACCGCATATTATAAAGAAAGTTATAAAAAATTTGTTTATGCGCATTAATTAAAATTAAATTTTTCGAAGCCATATTAATCCAGTGCGTCTTGCATCTTCATACAAAAATGTATGAAGTAAAAAAAAGATATAAATAAAAAAAAAAAAAAAAAAACAATTTTTCATTTTAAAACGAAGGATTGTATCTTAATTACTATTTCCTTCAACCGTAGATGACAACTTTAACTCATTTAAATTTTTTAAAAAAAATATTGTAGTAAAATCATATGTTAAATTTTGATCCAATAAAAATTTGATTCCTTTGTTCTACTTAGCCTAAATCATGCTATTTTAAAACTAGGAAACTCCGATTTACCATCTACTTTCTCAGAACCCAATAATTTAATGAACCTCCATTCTAATATGATTCACTCATTATTCATAAGAATTACAAGAACCGCTATGCCATAACTGTCGCACATCTACAGATTTATCATCTTATTTTCATACAAACTACCCAACTGAAATCCGAATGACCAACACAATTCACGATTTATGAGTTAATTTTAAAAGTCCACTGGACTGGGTCATAGGACATTGCCTCCCGTTCTACACCCACTTATTGTGTTTTTTAATCTCTGAATTTGCATTTATGCGCACGGGAACCAGCAACACTGATTAGTATGCATGATGAGAAAATATGTCATGCAAAAATGGGAAAAATATTCCATTGAGCAGATGGCTGCGCTGAGGATAAACCTCAAAAAATATCTATTCTTCCACGCGCAGCAGTGATAATTACTCCTCCCCCCTCCTCGACTCATATCAGTAGGATGTTAAAAAACAGATGACAATGACAGCATTGGCGTGACCGATTACTTGCATCACTTTGATGAGTTTGCGACCTGCACGTAGACCTCGGGTTTCGTCAACTGCGCATGTGTCGTTGACACTGACTGCTTTCATAAGAAGATATTTGGTTTCCGGAAAAAGGTCAACTCTTGTTAATTCTCCCTGCCGCTTTTATTATTATTTTTTTCCCCCTCTCCTTTTTAAGAAATCTGAGCTCAGCTGTGGGTAATGCTGCGGGTATAATGAATTCGTCACACCAGAAAAATAATCTTTTGGTGCTGTAAATTATGCAAAGGGGGTTTCATGTTTCAGTGGTGGACAAGGATGGTTTGTGCTATGGGAGATTGTGATTAATGCCTTTGGAAGTAAACAACAATAAACTAAGAGTTTAAGAGACTGATGTTTTAGCTTTTCGGTAATGTGCTCGTGCAACGGTAAAAAAACATGGCTTAAAATAGAATCAGTAAGAGACTCTCAAACAAATCAAAATAAACAAACATTTGTTTTAAGCGGTCAGTTTTTTAATAACAGTCTCTTATATCCACTCAATTTTTAAGAATAACGACTATTTTGAAGTACAAGAATGAATGGATTAGTGTCCATTAGTTCATTAATTAGTAAATCAAGAACGAAACTTCAATGGAATCCATTGTTTTAAATTAACAAAATAAAATCCTTTTAGGAAATAACTTAAAATTCTTGAATATAAAAAACAAGTTTCTTATAAGTAAGGGTGTGTATTAAATTCTAGAATCCTCTTAAGTTGTAATTAAATTTTAATGATTTTATTTTTTGCAAAACTGTTCGAAATTTTCAATATTGATATTAATCACCTAAGAAAGATTGTTTCTTAGATGATTAATGTTGGTTTTAATAAATTTTTAAAATAAATTTTAAAATATACACTTTATTTCTAAAAACCATATTTTAGAACAAAGACAAGGCTAATAATTTTTCAATTTTCCGAGCACAATTTATAGTATGATTTTCCAGTATTGTTTCATAAAACTTATAATTTATTAGAATGCACTGTAGTTTCGGTAAATACTGATAATGTGCTTATCATAATCGGTTAACGCCATCTGTTAATGTTTACATGAAGCTAAATTTCTGCAGCCATATCCTTTTGAAACTAAGATAAATAATTTTTTCCCCCAGATAAATAGATTTACTTATTTTTTACAAAAATTGAGTAATGTTTTGGTTTCTTTTTAAAGCCATTTAAATTTCAAAATTTTGAGGATTGCAATTTAAGCTTTACAATTGAGAAATAATGTATTCAGATTTTTTTTTTTAAAAAAAAAATGAGCCTCGGTAAATTAAAAATGCTTTACAGCACATGAGTTGTCTTTTAAAATATTTTGTCTGAAATCGCAACAAATTTAAATGAAAATAATATTTATTTAATTAAGTCAATTGGATGAAACTGCTATTTAGAGAAATTCCTAATTTAGTTGCAAATAAACTTACTTTGTAAAATCATAAAATTTCCAATTTTAGATTTTTTTTTTTTTTTTTATAGTTTGGTGTAAAAGACATGAATGCGCTTTAAGACAAAAAGGAGGGAGAAATGTAAAATTTCAATCAATTATAAATTCATGTTTTTATTTCTTACAATTTTTTTTTTTTTACATTTATATTCAATTTGTGATATTTTCTTTTCGTTGGATATATTGTTTTGATTTATTCAAGAAGGTAAAATAAATATTTTAAGCTTTATATTGATTAAAATTTAATCAATTTATTATTTATCTCTTGTTTGAAAATTATTAAAGGGAAATACATCTGTAATCAACTTCAAGTAAATTTAAAAGCGATATAATTTTCATGAGCGTATTTTTACTATATTTCCCTTTCACATTAAATCTAAAAATTATTAACGAACCAAAGTCCCCCCCCCCCCCCCGTTGTCGTGGTGAGAAAGTAAGGAGAGGGAGGTGCCAGCTCAGGTGTCGTCCTCGTCACTTGAGCGAGGTTCAAAATTACGATGAGAGGGAGGTCCTTCGCCAATGGCCCTCGCGTTGCTTCTTGTGCGACTTTAATAAAAACTAAAACTACTATATTCCTTTTATGCACGTTTTTTTTTTTTTTTTTTTTGGAAGAATAGAACTTATTACTTATTTATCCATTACAAACTGAAAGTTATTCTTAGGATATTTTTTTAAAGAATATGTTAGAAAATTTTATTGCGAAGTATTTTATTACAAAAATCTTTTCTCTTTTTGTCATTTCGAACAGATTTTCGGAATATTTAAAAATCTTGTCATTTCCAGAACCTTGAAAGAGTGTTGTACACATATTTTCTTTACACATTTTTTTCAATCTAGCGGATATCTGTAGACAATATTAAAGAATATTTTTGTGCAATTTTATTAGCACACAATGAAACGAACTAGAGTAATAATCTATGTTTAAAAGTATAGAAAAAAAGTTACTAATTTAGAATTAATACTCTATTCATGTGAATTACAGATGTTAAATGGCAACACTTCTAATATTAACCTCTTGTAACTAATATTAAACCGATTATCTATATATAGAATCATAAGCGAT
>BMAW01106370.1:0-26253 GCA_019974015.1 Nephila pilipes | reverse complement strand
AATCTGATTATGGCATTAATGGTATTTTAATCAAAAAAACATTTGAATAAATTCCCCTCCCCCCCCCAAAAAAAAATGTAAGTAACGGTTGAAATCGAAAAACCAATACTTGAAAGACACTATTTATATTTTTACTGACTTCATTATTTTTTTTTTATAATTTTAAATTTTTCTAACAAATGTAATTCTTTTAATGTGTCGATATTTCTGAGTTTTTAGAGAAAATTATTGGTTATTATTTATTAGGTTTCATAGCCTATTCAAACAAAAAAAAAAGACTTTTAAGAAATCGAATGTTGTGATATTATTTGGTTTGCTCCTCATAAGGACAAACTAATTAAACATTTCACTATTAAAGACATATTACGAAATAATTACTTTAGAAATTTTTAATCATAAATACATCTAAATGAACAGTATTATGAAGATCGTTCAATAAATCCTTAGTAAAGAGTAAAAAAATACAATATTTTAGGTAAAATTTTTAAAAATTTTTAATATTGTGTCTTTTTAACTCTATACACTTCCCCCAACTCCAACTACTCCCCCCCCCAACTTTTTTAAGCCCCTTAAAATGTAACATTTCTGAAATTCCTGAAAACAGGTATCTGTTTGGGCGATGATCTTTTCTTTTGAATTAAACCATTGTTAGCCAAGCCCTTTTCTTAAGTTTGGATATTAAAAAAAAGTTCCTGGAGCCCAATTCGGTGAATAAGACAGGTGTTGTAATAATTCGAACTTTACTTCGATGATTTTGGCTATCAATACTTCATTGGTATGCACCTTTGATTGCCTTGTTTAAAGAGGATCTTATTCTTCTTAAAATGAGGACATTTTTACTTAATTTTTTCGTTCAACAGGTGCAATAACGATGCATAATACCTCTCCAGTTATCAGTTTTTCTTCTCCACAGTGATCGGTGTTTGATGAGTCCTCTTTCATTTAAAAAACAGTGGTGCTCACCTTGGCTGCCGATTTCAACACATTTCCTTTCTTTGGAGGCTCCATATTTTCTTTAACTCCATATTTTACCTGTTCCTTTTTCTCTGGATAGTAGAAGTGTATTCACTTTTCGTCCACAGTTACGTATCGACGCAGAAACTCGCAAGTATTACGACAAAAATTGGCCAAAATAGCCTCTGAGTCGGATGCACAATTGCATTGACTTTCTGCTCAGAGTATCCGTGACATCCATTTGCCGAGATTCACGCCCAATTATTCGCAAAAATTGAAAACACTGTTTCTTGCGATATGCCAATTGCATCAAATTCTTCGCAACATTCATTCCTCGATCATTCAAATCATATCCTGGATTTAGTCAATCATTCCGGCGCTGGTTATTTCCAATGGCCGTTTCGAACGACGCTCATATCATTATGAACTTGAGTTGATACTTCCTTGCAACACTTCACTTATTAAGGAAAAGGTGGATTTGAAAAGATGTCACCAGTAAGCAAAAGAGAGTTTAAGCAATTCACCCCTCCAGTTTAGAGTCGGATTCAGCTACCATTTGGTGACTTGGTGAGATTGGTGACTAAGGGAAAGTACTCGAAGGTGCTTGAACCTAAACGAAAATTCGAATGGGAAGATTCAGACTTTTCGAGAGTTTTCCTATGTGACGTCACGCCTTGCCGGAAAGGGTAAAATACCTTTAGAATTGTAGTCGGGGGAGTGGTATGTTTGAGTATGGAATCAGTCTGTCTGTGGAACACTGTGGAATCTGCTTTGTATACCGATCGGGGAATCGTGGTCGAGAGAATCAGCTGGAGAATCAGATTGAGTGAGTCTATCTTTCCAGATTCTGTAGCGGAGATCGATTGGGGAACCTACTGAAGATTTCGGCACATGAAGGTTATCGTTCCTGTTAAATTTGCTAAGAAGCAGTGTGTATCTTCTGTTAATTGTCGGATCCTGCCCTGGAAGTGAATAATGTCACTGCGGAGGCTGTTGGTACTAAGGAGTAATAAGTGCTTGAGCAGAACGTTGCTATTATAGAACTCATTTTCCGCACATGCGCAAAGAGAGAAAAAAATTTCGCGTAAAAATATTTTGTGGATGCGCGGCCACGTTTGAACTTGTTTACCCAATTGTGAACAGTTTCAAACACAAAAGGAGATATGACTTTAACTTATAACACTCAGCTTTGATCTATTTTGGTTTTAAGCGCGTTTTATATATTAATATTTACTCAACTCACCGTTCGATCCTACTTTCCTATTTCTTTAAGTAAACACAAATTTCTTAAAATCCAAATGAAACCATGTGATGGGAAAAAATGAACTTGAACAGTTGTCCAGTGGGTCATTTTTATAAAAATCAAAACCATTTTCGATAATACGAGCACATTCTACTGGATTTGTAACGACTTATTAAATAGTCCGTGTATGATGATTGCAGCACGTCTGATAATCTATGAAAAACGATAATGAACATTGAGGCGGTTAGTGTCCTATACAAACGAAATGTTGAAAGCGGAATAATTTGGTGATACATATCATTTCTTTCTTTCTTCTTTGTACGTAATATAATATTCGTTTTGATTTTTAAAGAAGAATATAATAGCTCGAACATACTCGTATACTTGAGTTGCTTGATATTAATAATAAATGCAATACGTTTGAGTATCAGATTTTGTTTACAAAGCTAATTCTTGTGCTTGACGAATATTTTCTCTTCTGTTAATGAAACACATATTTCTAAAAAACATTTATTCAATAAATATATATTGAATATTCTTATAAAATTGAGTACCTGAGTTCATACTACTATAGTAAAAACATGTCATTTATTAAATGTTTTTCTTGGTTCTGTGGAAGGATATCTCATTACAAAACTGCATCTTAGCAACAATCAAATAATTCTTCGAGTACCAGTCTGTTCAGGCGTGTTTACTCTTGTTTCATTTTAAAACATTAAGAAGGGAAAAACAGAGAGATTACATTGTGCCGAAGCACGGAGCACAGCAGAAGACAGAAAAGGATGAGAGAAAGGAAAGAGACATATATATATATATTTTTTTCAAGTTTTAAGTTTTACTTTTTTTCTGCCCAAAATAAAAGTATTTCGGGTTTTTTTTATGATTTGTATAGTAATGCAAGATCTATATTTTCAAAAAAAAAAAGCGGTAGTTAAAATTCTACAATATGAAATATAATGATCATATATGTTATTAAGATATTTGAAAATATTTGAAATTAAGCATTTTACAATATCTTTCCTGAAAGGAGGGGGAAGAAAGAAAGGAATCAAACCCATTTCCTAAACACCACTGCAGTGACAAGCAGCACAATAGCGGCCAAGTGTATAGGTGATGCAAGGAAAAGCAGTAGAGATGGAATGAAAATGGCCGATTGTGCGATCAAAAATAAAGGAAGGCTTGATGGATTTGAAGTGGAAATAAGCTGAATTACCAGCATTCGTCACTCACAACACCAGCATCTAACAGCAGCTCAGCAATGTTCCAATCCAGCTTCTCCAAACAATATGCACAGCAAGTTCTAAATCCTACCAAGCTACATCTTAGTTTTACAAGAACCGGGACACAAGAGCGATTGAAGATCTAAGTCCCCGTAGATTACCAATGTCATGTTAGGAAAATCTGGGGATTGTGTGTTATACAAATAGATGAAACGGCAATGGTGAGAGAGCTACTATGTCCATTCGAGAAGAAATTCTTTTCTGTCCTCCACCAATACGTAGTGTTGTCAATGCGGAATAATTACTAATAATATATATATATGTGTTGGGGGTCACAGAAATTAAACTTCTACTCACACAAAGAGTAACTGAAGTCCATATAAAATGGTTTAATGTTTCCAATAACTGGATACACACTGATGTATTACATGTACTGCATCATAGGTAAATGTTACTGCCTTCGAGTAGTAACAACATAAATGTTCATTCAACTGCCTTCTCGCAGTTATTAGATTAGAGTTCTTTTTTTTCTTGCCTTCGCGCGTTCTAACAGCACCTTTTCGTTGTCGTTTCCGGAGCTCTCTTGAGCTCTCTGCGAACAAGCAAGATACGCAGCTGGTCGTCTCTGACAGCAGCGCCATCAGGTAGTCGGCGCTCGCTCCATCCTACAACTTGGCCACTCTTGACAATAGTTTTGTCCTCAAAATCTCCCTCGCTCTTTCAACATCAGATACTATCTGCAATACAAAAAAGTCAAACAAAGGAAAACATAATATGGTACATAACATCTTTAAAGATTTAGGTCAGAAGAGAAGGCTTCAAGTGGTTGGCAGCTGGTGATGTGACCAGGACCTTCATGGTTTCCCTTTTTCTCCACTTCGTATCGGTCTTTTTCCTTGTTTGCCGTAATGCGGTATGTACCAAAAAACTTGGGTCTAAGCATTAGACCACTTCCAAATTGAGTGCGCTGTATGGCTACAAAATCATTTACATTGTATACTCGTGCTTTCTTTCTTCTCTTGTTGTATGACTTTCTGTTCTCTTCTTGTATTCTCAGGATATTATTTCTTGCTTCATCTCTGATTGCTTCCCAATCCTTCATCATTATATCTATTTATTATTTCTCGAGAATTTTTATAATCCTCTGATCCTCTCGATTTTGTTTTTTGACACCAGTGAGGAGCTCAAAAGGTGTATTCTTTGTACTTCTGCACGTAATACTGTTCAAGATCTTTTGTACATCTTCAAAATACTTGTACCTCTTCGTTGGATCTTCCAACGACAATTTTGCCAGTACTGGAATCAAAGTCTTGTATATTATTTCCACCTATCCATTTCCTCTAGGAACACCAGCTGTGATCAATACATGATCTTCTCTTGAATGGGGTACTTTTCGAATTCTTTAGAGATAAAAGCCGAACCTCTATCGGGGATAACTCTTGAGGGATTTCCAAAAGTCACTTGTTGTAGTCTCAGTTTCTGCAATGCATCTTGGGTTGAAGTTGACTTTACAGCATACAACCATACAAATTTTGTAAATGCATCGACGACAGTCACAACTTAATTATAATTCTTGTTTGTGAACGTCAACGGTCCAATAAAGTCGTCATGATACGTACTCAAAGGTACGCTCTCTTTAGGTATAGAATTCAGTAAACCTTCATTTTTCCAATGCTTTCTTTCACATAAAATGCATTGTACACGGTTTGCGATGATAGTTACTACTTGCTTTTTGAGGATAGGAATATAAAAGTCCCTCTTCAACAGATCCTCTGTTTTAGACACTACGAAGTGGAAGCTGTAATCTTCACGGTAATTTCTCCTTGAGAACAGGTAACTATCACAACATTTCTGCTCAATACGTCGATGTGCTTCATTTGTTGACCAGGTCTATGACGCACTTCGTATTGGAATTCTTCTAGGAGTAGGGCCAATCTCGAAACTTTAGAGGTCAGATCTTTCTTAAACATCGTCTTTTGCAAGGCATGACAATCTGTAACTGTTTTAACTTTAGGTCCTAAAAGGTAGTTTCTAAATTTCTTGAGAGCTTCTACTATAGCCAAGACTTCAAGTTCGTAGCTATATAATTCTTCTTGTTGGGGAGTCGTCTTCTTACTCATGAAATGAATTGGGTGTAATTGACCATCTCCAACATTTTCTAGTAGGACAGCACAGAAACCATGGATACTGGCGTCCGTGTTTAACTCCAATAGTGTGCCTTGGTTGAAAATACGAAGCACAGGGCTGGTCGACAATATTTCCTTAAGCTTCTTAAAGGATTGTTTTTGTTCCGGTCCAAATATTAATTCTTCTTCATTGCGGAGAAGATCACTTAATGGTTAAGCTAATTTTGAATAATTGGCGATAAACTTTCTGAAGTATACCGTCAGACCCAAGAAACTTTGAATTCCTTTAAGATTTTTGGGTGCTGAGAAATTTCTAACTGCTAGGGTCTTATTCAAAGAAAGGCGAATTGTACCATCGTCTATAACATATCCCAAAAATTCTATTTTTCTTTTTTTAAGAATTTGCATTTCTTAAAATTAATCTCTAATCCATATCCTTTGGCTACTTCTAAAACGAGTTTCAATTTTTCTATACCTTCTTCTTCATTACGGGCCGGTATAATAAAATTATCTACATAAATTGCAACAATATTCTTTGGCATTAAATCCCTAATTATATAATAAATAAAATTCTGAAATACTCTAGGTGATGTCGAAAGTCCGAAAGGAGCTCTCAAAAATTTATATAAACCGGAATGTGTAGTAGAAGCGAAATATTTTGTACATTTTTCTTCAACGGGAACATGAAAAAAAAACCGTTTTTTAAGTCAATCGTTGTGAAGACTTTTGCTTCGCTCAAAGGCTCTAAAACTTCTATTTAAGTATTTAATAACTTTTTTATTCAACTGCCTAAAATCATAAGCAAACGCGAAGAACCGTCTTTCTTTTTAGTCAAAAGAATCGGTGACTCATAGTTTAAACACGAATGTCTTATTATTCCATTTTTTAACCACTCATCAATTTGATTATCAACTATTTTTTGTTCCACAAAAAAAAAAAAAAAAATCCCCTGGATCGTTGCGTAACTGCTGTTTCATCTGTCAATATAATATTCATTTTTATTTGGTGCTATGAGGCGTTTTATTTGGGTAATAATTCATGATCAAATCAGAAACAGTATTACGTAATCCCTTCTCAGCAATGTGGGATAAATCTATCTCTTCAGTCAAACCAGCTGAAAAATTCGAGATAAAAACCAACGTTTTTAAAAACAACGTTTTTATATAGTGGCAAAGTTTATTAAGAAAAATTATTGAAATATTAGTTAAAACTGGTAGCAAATATCTAAATATTGCATTGTTAGGCAAGTAAGAACGGTTCCCGAAATTTCAGAGCTCTAGCTTGATGGGAAGTTGGTTAATTTAACGATAGAAAATTTGATGACACACTGATACACACACACACAGAAACACACACCAAGTGAAAAACATAAAAACATTAAAAGTAACTAAAATAAATTAATTCATCCGGTAAATTAAATGTATGGAATGCAGTTTAACCCAATCACTCTTGGCGACAAGAATTATTTGGCAGTATTTTGCCAAATGTGGCTACCCTGGTCCGTGTTACGGAGGTAACGTTCAGCCAAACAAAAAAATAGCCAAGTTTGGCGCTAATTTTTGAAATCGCGCCAAGTGGTTGGAATAAACTGCATTATTGAAGAAAATACTAGCTAAAACTTGTCGCAAATGTCTAAATATCGCATTGTTAGGCGAGTGAGAACGATTCCCAAGGTTTCAGAGTTCTAGCTTGATGGGAAGTTGGTAAAATTAACGATCGAAAATTTGATGACACACACACACACTCACCAAGTGAAATTCAGAAAAACGTTTTAATAAAAAACAAAAAACTTTCGCCTGAGGGGGAAGAACTGCAATGCCCATTAGTCCGGACCCCAACCGTGGAAGAATTTGGTAATAATTCTAAGCATTTAGGGGGGGGGGGTGCGTCTTCCACTAACTGTTGACACACCGCCGCACATAATTCTATGTTCTGTTTTCCATCTAATGAGAAGTTAAAACTAGTTGTTTCGGCTTCTACAATGTTTCCAAAACAACTTATAATTTGTATGCATCCAGTGGATGATTTTCCAAGAAAGAGAGCTTTATTTAAAATTATTAGTTCACTACCAGAGTCTTTTAAGCACTTTATTTTCTTCCCATCTATGAACAAATCAATATATTCTAACTTGTTTCTCACCGTGTTGACTGACACGTCTTTTAATCCGGATGAAGTTTTCATTACTGAATTTTCATTTTTTTGGATGCGTTTCTGGCAATTACGATCAAAATGGAATTGACCTCTCTTTCCTCCACATATAAAAACTTCCTTCGTGTCTATTATTATGATTGAAATGATTGCGAACAGATTCTTTAGAGCTGAATTGTGTTCTCTTAAGCTGTTTATTAATTCAAAATCATTTGTTCTCTGATTTTTCAATTCGCGTGTTATGAGTTTCCTTACAGGATTTTCCTCAAGATGAAAAAAATAAATCACATTGTCTACCTAATTCATTAGGCTTGAAAATTTTTGACCTTCTCGAATGCTAATAGGTTCTCGTGTTCTAAAGTCTAGAGTTTCATGTAATTTATCGGAGATAATAATGTCGCATAATTTTGTAAAATCATCGACTTCCCTTAAGCGACAATAATAATCAAAGTTTGCACTCAAACGTGAAGCAAATTGAATGTGTGATTCGTTTGAAATTACTTAAGCATTTGCGAGGTGTCAGTTGAAATTCCTTTAACAATAATGGTTTTAATTTTCCATTATCGGTTATTTCTTGTTCCGTAGCATCAGTTAAAACAATGTTACATTTATCTCCTAAAATATTAATTAGCACTTCCGATGTCAAGTGAGCCGGCACATTTTTAGTGCTAAACGCTTTTTCAAGCGACTGAAAAAATAAATGTAAAGCCTCAGGAGTCTTAGGTACTGGTATTTTTAATGTTCTTACGCTTTTTATCGAATTTTCAAGACTGTTTGCTGCTCACTTAGAGTCCGTAGAAACATTATTCATATTTTCTCTAGTGGTTTGTAACCTTAACTTTTCGAGTTCTAATTCTTTCTCTAATCGAGCTAGCCTAACTCGTTCAAATTCTAATTTTGAATTTTGCTCGTCAGTTTTAGCTTTTTGTTCCTCTGCGATCGATTTTATTATTCCACGAACAAACTCAAGGTCTGTTTTGAAGATATCTGTATTTTCTATAAGAGTTTTGATATCTATCATTCTCGCATTCACGGGAGCTGTTTGTCCTAGCTCCTGCGCGATGAATTTCAACAAGGATTTCTTAATGTTATTTAAATTTGACATCTTGGCGGTTCAAAATACAAATATCACAAAATGCACAGAACCTTTCAAATTCCACCACTCCTTCCGTACCCGGTTAGTATGCAGTTGGTAATCCGATCCCCCAAAATTCCTGTAGGGGTCAAAGAGATTAAACTTCTTCTCACACAAAGAGCAACTGAAGTTCGTATAAAATGGCTTAATGTTTCCAATAGCTGGATACACACTGATGTATTACATCATAGGTAGATGTTACTGCCTTCGCGTAGTAACAGCATAAATGTTCACTTAACTGCCTTCTCGCAGTTATTAGATTAGAGTTTTTTTTTTCTTGCCTTCGCGCGTTCTAACAGCATCTTTTCGTTGTCGTTCCCGGAGCTCTCTCGAGCTCTTTGCGAACAAGCAAGAGCCACAACTGGTCGCCTCTGACCGCAGCGCCATCAGGTGGTTGGCGCTCGCTCCATGCTACACACACACATACATATATATATATATATATATACTAATAATGTATGTAAATGTTGATTTGTTTGGTTTCGGGAAATGGCTTAGGTAGAAGAGACCCGCGAAAAGATATTGCGAAGATAAATTTTAATCTGGTAAATTCCATAGCCATAGTTACTTAAATGAAAATCTTGGGAGTGGCTCCTTAAGTTCTTGGTAGAAAAAAATTCAAATTCGTAATGTATTTATCTTGATGTTTTTATATATTTATCAAAACTTTTATTTACTCTTCGCTACTACAAGGCAAATGAATTTCTAATGTAGAAATTAATTTTTATAAACAGGTTTATAATTACAAATTAAACTTCAAATTAATTGTTTTAGATGCTGTTCGATAAACTT
This sequence comes from Nephila pilipes, assembly GCA_019974015.1. NCBI lineage: Eukaryota > Metazoa > Arthropoda > Arachnida > Araneae > Nephilidae > Nephila > Nephila pilipes. The sequence continues at coordinate 16,635 of BMAW01106370.1, read as the reverse complement.
TCAACGAACTTCAATTTATAAATTTCTTCATGGACTTGAATGCTTCTACATCATTCGTCGATCCAAAAATTGACAATAAACGATATGCTGAACTTTTTAAAATGTTTGTGTACTAAGCTTCTTATAAATATATCCAAAATTCATTAACCCCTTGAGCAGCGGCACGCCGAAGATGAAGCACACTTCATGGGCCGAGCGCTCGGAAACGGAGCATCACCACCAGCACGAACATTTAAAGCAGTTAAGCCTAATCTTACAATAAAATTAGCATTTAATAGAATGACTGGAATTTTATAAGTTATATGTTAATAATATACTTCTACTTAATATGCATTAATATAAAGACAATAACATTAATTGAGATTTATTCAATATATAAAATACTAGAATTTAATTATGCTTACGGAAACAAATATTACACACACGAAAAGAAAGTTTAAAATATATATACATTTGAAACTAGAAAAAGGACATTAAGGAATAATAATCTGTACATAAATAATTCCAATTTAAAAATTCTGCTGCGTATTCTGCCGGCGTTCCTTTAACTACCAGGAAGACTTATAAAGAGCCGTGATTTTCAGTTTGTTTACACCAATAAATCTATCGGATATATATATATATATATATAAGCGAACAGCTGAAACTAATACCTTATGTGAGGTCAAATATAGCAAGATTCGACCGATGTGAAAACGGTTGCAATTAGGCGCCATCTAGCAGCAGATTTCAAATAAGTTTGAAATAAATTTTCCGTTTCCGAATTATGCTGACGCGACGCTGGGGAATACGCGAATGGGGCATACATCTTGATTTAGTTCCAAAGTCCGTCAGATCGCTGGAATTTACTCTGATTACAAGTTCACACCATAAATAAACATACGCATGAAGCTAGGCATCCTGCACAGCGTATTGAAGATATTTCTAACAAGCAGCAAGTTGGAATGTATATTTATGTTGATATTTATGAAGCGTATAGAACAATTGATAATGAAAGCGCTAAAGAACCATTTTTAAAATCGAAGACTGTGTATGTCCTGTAAACGAGAAATATTGTTTATAAAATTACAATTCGACGATTCATGCTGAGTATTTCTCTCTTTTTAATATGTAATTAGCTTTTAATTTTTTAAATTTTTATAGCTTGAATATATACCAAAGTTCCTAAAAAATAAAAAACTGCAGCAGAACTAGTTTGCGAATATGCTTGTACGGCAGATTTTGTTTACAAATCTATTTTCAGGGCTTTGTGAATTTTTTTTTTTATTATGGATCATATGTATCCTATAAATACATTTATTCAATAAATATATAAATGAATATACTTATCTTTGAAAGAATAAAATTTTAAATGAAAGTGATACATTTGAAAATTACGCAACTATTTTAGATGAAACGCTTTAATTATATATATATTTGTTATTCCTCTGTGATCGAACCTTATTTTGGCTAATACTTGGAACGGAGCTCGATGAAGAGCAGCCGTGAATATTCATGTAAGAGGGAATGTGCTGTTTTCACACAGAATAAAATGGCGCAATCAGTTATTTAACAAGCATCTAGCCACATACGTCTGCGCGCAGGAAGATCATAAGAGAGTAGGGATTTTGCGATAGGGGAAAAAGGGATTTGGACATAATCCGAGCTCGCCCTGCGCAAATGGGCAGCAATAATGCTAATGTTGGAATATCAAAGGAAGGGAATAACATTTGACATTTCTTGATGCAACAAGACTTCCATCAGTTTTTAAAGAAGTTTAAGGAAATCACAATTTTCTAATTACATGCTTTTTGAATTATTTAGTTTTTAAATTGTATCGTTAGTTTATGAAATTTGTAATAGTTTTCATTTTTATTAATTAAAAAACATTTTTTAACCTTTCCTTAAGTTGGATTGCAGCTTAATTTATTGGAATGATTGTTTGAATTACCATACGAAATTGGCGAGGGAAAGAAAAAAAAGATATGCGTATAAATTCATTATAAAAAAAAGAGATGCATGTAAATTCATTATAAAAAAAAGAGATACATGTGAATTCATTATAAAAAAAAGAGTATGTATTATAATTTCATTGTTTTTATAAGGGAAAACGGTTTTAAAATAATTAAAAAGCACTTCATGAAAGTTATAGCCATAAGTTGTTTACTGCTTAAAAAATAAATTTCATATTTATAATAAAAAAAATTCATATCCTTCCCCCCTTTTTTTTTATATTGCAGTCAGGTTGCATGCGAAATTTAACTTTCCTCCATTTATAATTTTTTTATAAAGGAAACATGCTGTATGCAAGTTCTTCTATATGTTGTGCACTAATGATTTTAATATAAATCCAAAACTGTCAACAATTCATTCTAATTAGTGCAAAAAAAGTTAGAATTATTCATTTTGTTAAAAAATATGAAAGAGATAAATACTGTTGGAGAGTAGGTACTGTAAGATAATATATATATATATATATATATATATATTTCTGCAGAAAATTTATTTTTCATACATACATTTTTTCAATGAGTGAGAAATTTGGATAAATTGTACATTTTACATGTTCTTGGTTTTCTGAGAAACTTAGTAATGGTATAAAATTAGTTTTTTTAAAAATATTTGTGTTTATTAAAAAAATTATTTTTTGAAGCGTTTCTTTTAAATTATATGAGGTAAATTAATTTTCAAATGAATAAACAAATTAAAGGCAACCAATTTACAAGATATTTTTCTTCTTCTAAATTGCTGTGAAAAGTAAATGATGAGAATCTAAAAAACCTATTCAGTTTTAAAATTAAATTTGTAGTTTCTTTTTCAATACTAATCCAAGATATTTTTTTGAAGATGCAACAAATATTTCTCCATGATGAATATTTAATGTAAACAGTGTATACCAATATTAACATGTTAGCTAATTACTACTATTTAACCAAAGGATAGAAAGAATATTCATAATGTTGGTTGGAATCCCACAGTGTAATTGGTTTTACATTAAAATGAGATATTTTAAAGAAATCAAATTATCAGTGCTTGCTTGGAAAATCTGGCAACCTGAGATATCAGTATCTGAAAATACAATGCAACTTTTGATTGTAAAAAAATAAATAAAACTGAATAATTTGTAATTAATATTTTGTATAACTTCCCCACAACCATTTTTATAAATCAAGTCTTAGACAAGGGTAAATATAATCTATACTTTTTATTTTTTAATTAGTTATTTTACATTCAATTTTGTATTTACTTTTAAAGTTATGGTAACTTGAAAGTCTTTCATGAATAGTTCATAAAAAATGTAATATATATATATGTTTGTTCCATTCTATTAACTACTGTTAATTGTGTAATGTAATTGTATAATTAGAAATACCATGTACAAAATATTTTTTTTTATTTCAAACAAAACTTGTTTATATATACACACATATAATTAAAAATTCCTCATCCACAATATCAGCACAATTATATGAATACAAGTACTACAAAAATTCACTAACAAACATTCTCTAAAAGACTAAAATTATAAATCATCTAGTCTTATAGAAAACACCAGCTAGTATTTGAATTAAACAACATCTTTATAATAAAAAAAATTATGCTACAAACTTTTTTAACATGTAAAAAATAGATACATTTTCACATTTGACAGTTCTTTGCCAAATACTGACATATATTACACGAGTATTATTTATTTGTGAATATAAATGTGTCATCTTTCAGCATTCTATATTCTTTTCGTTTATATAATTTCTATAGAATTTTTTAAAAATGTATTGCAATTAATGAAATAAAAATAAGTGTAAACGTTGGATGGATAATGGAGCTCTTAGGTCTTTAATCTCCTGTTAAAACGAATTGCTTCTGCCTGTTACTTGCGCAAGAAATTACAAAATTAAGTTCATTTTAAAATGACATTTCCTCTTAACAAAAATTAACACATGTACATAAAAAGTGATTATTAGTAGCAACATACTAAAATAAAGATCATTTTCCTTCCAAGCTTAACCAAGAATCATATTCAAAAATTCTGGTATAACAGAAACGAGTTCACTCAGGAATCGAATTTCTCACACGTTTAATTGAAAGCATCAGGGTGAATACAATTCATGGCACTATATAAAAAGGTATTGTTCGTTAAAATTAAAGAAGGGATTTAGACAGTCTTTCACACATGAGAGAAATAATGCCCCTTGAAATGAATGCAAGGTCAAAATGTAAATTAAAGGAAATTAACTAATGTATTTCTGAGAAAAATATACATTGAGATAAGTTAGTTGGTTCTATTTTTCATTACTCTAAAAAACTGGAAATTATAAATAATTTTCTTCATCAAGATACTGCTATAAATGATGATGTAATATTTCAGATGTAGAAAAAATTTATAGTTGCACTTCTAAAAATAAAGAAAATATTAAATAACTTCTAAAAGCAATGCATGTCAAATGTTATAAAAAGAAAACATTGCGTAAATTGGGTTTGAAACTTATACTAACAAGTTTATTCAGAATTATTTTTATTTACAATTGTTTTCATTCTACTCAATTCCTAATTTTATGTATTTCAGAAGTTAGATAGCTACATTAACTTAAATTTTTGAGAGATTACTAACCTTACTCCTAATTTCACTACAGAAATATGTTTACAATTTGGTAGACCTCTTATAACTTAATATATTCATATAATTTAAGTCAAAAATTACTAAATACAGACTTGTAGCTAATTATGATCATGCAGTTTGAGACAAATAAAAAGCACTCGAAAATACAATAGAAAATTTTTTATTCCAAGTTATTTTTTTGTTGCTGACAGAACCATATGAAGAATATTTAAAATATTTGAATTACAATTGTATTTAAGTTAGAAGAAAACACAAACGAGTTTAAATTAAATATTCTTTGCCATAAAATAAAGCAATATACATCAAAACGTGTGCTTACATTATTTTACAAAAACTGAAATTTTTTATGAATTACTTATTTAAGACTGCTTTTAGTTATACCATCAGAAATTTCTAATGATATTTAAGCTTCTCTACCACGTCAAGGTAGCAGCCATAAAGAAGTGAATACAGTTGAACCTCTACAAATGGATATCCTCGGGATAGGGAACAAAATCAACTATTGCTAAAATAAAATGAAGCTTTTGTTTATAAACCATTTGCAATATTTAGAATACATTTAACATGTTTGAACTATGCTTTGATAATTTTAATAGGTAAGTAGGTGATTGGAAACTTTAGTTTGTTAGTTAATTCAAGTAAGAAATGTTTACTTTTTGTTTCATTCCTTGTGAAAACTTCAGACTTTAAATTTATGTATATAACCAGCTTATTCTTTAAACAGTTATCCATTCACAAAAAATCAACTGTATTCTTTTATTTTATTTATTTAAATTAACAATTACGAATGCCTTCTTGATTTTCTGGAATTTTATAAAGCATAAGGATCAAAAACAACCTACAATGAACAAGAACATATATATATATATATTGCATATTAGCCAAAAATATAAATTAAAGAGTTTTTAGATGCCTTCTAGTGGATCAGGAACTTTACGTTAAAATTATCTATAACTACCTATAATTAAAAGGAACATTACATATATTGCACTATAACTACCTATAATATAAAAAGGAACATTATATATATCGCACTTGTAAACATTACATATATTGCACTTGTAAACATTACATATATTACACTTGTAAACATTACATATATTGCACTTGTAAATATACTGCTGTTTGTAGAAAATGCAACACCATGAAAGAATCATCAGAATCAAATGAAATTTAATGCAGAAACGACTTGTACTGATACAAATAAATGATGAAATTTTCAAAACAAAAGAAACAAATTAAGCGTCCGAAATCAGTATTTGGTGCAGCCACCATGCGCTGCAATAAGTGCTGCTATACGACGTGGCATGGAGTCAAACAGATGTTGAATATCTGCTTGAGGAAGAGAATTCCATATCGCTTGTATGCGCAACCAAAGTTCGTCTTTGGAAACTGCAGGACGCGGATCACGAGCGAGACGCCGACCAACCATATCCCACACGTGCTCAATAGGCGACATATCCGGTGAATAAGCAGGCCAAGGAAGAAGTTGCATGCGTTGTGCTGAACAGAAGTCTCGAACAGTCCGCGCAACATGTGGGCGTGCATTATCCTGCTGAAAGATAGCTCCAGGGATGCCTTGAAGGAAAGGAACGACTTCGGGCTGTAGCACTTCACGGACGTACCTGTTGCTATTGAGATTACCCTCAATTCGTATCAAATTGGATCGTCCATGATACGAAATCGCACCCCAGACCATAACTCCGGGTGTTCGACCACTATGTCGTTCAATAATACACTCAGGAAGGCAGCGTTGACCGGCATAACGTCTAACACGAACACGGCCATCATGGGTCCACAAATTAAAGCGTGATTCATCTGAAAAGACAACTTGGTGCCAATCAGCTCACCTGTCTCTGTGCTCAAGAGCCCACTGCCGACGCAGCCGTCGATGATTCGCCGAGAGGGGAATCCTGTATAAAGGCACCCTTGCACGCAATCCACGGCGCAGCAGACGACGACGAATTGACGAAGCCGACAATTGTACACCTGTAGCAGTAGACCAACGTGCTGCCAGCTGCCTGGAGGAAGCTGTGCGATCATTCACCGCCATGCGGAGCAGGTGTCGATCATCGCGCTCTGACGTCACCTTCTGTCGTCCAGTGCCTGTTTTTCGAGTTGTTCGGTGCTCGTCGGTCCACTGCTTCCAAACTCGCATCACTGTGGAACTGTTCCGCTGCATACGAGCTGCTATTGCGCGATAGGAAAATCCTCCTTCTCGAAGGCCGATTATCCTCCCTCGTTTAAACTCCGTAAGTTGCTTGAATTTCTTATTCTTCCGTCGTGGAGGCATACTCAGGTCTCACTAAACGTTTGCCACTAACAAATAATCATAGACTTTTTTCAACGTCCCGCTACAGCACTTTATTTATACGCTTTCAGCATCAATTCAGAGGGCGCTGCGCGCGCCGCGCATGCGCGATGGCTCTGAAACTTTATTAATTTGCATAATATCCTATAATTGACATTTGCTGCGAATTTCATTTGATTCTGATGATTCCTTCATGGTGTTGCATTTTCTACAAACAGCAGTTTATTACATATATTGCACTTATAAACATTACATATATTGCACATGCTAAAAAATTTAATACATAAGTATTAGATGGCTTCTATGATACTTAATCAGGAATTCAATATTGCACTATAATCTATAACCCACAATAAAAAAAAGAAAATCATTGCATATATGCAGGAAAACCTAAAAACAAATTAACATTTAAACCAAACTCTTCCATTATTTACAATAGCACTTTTTATACTTGTTTTGTTTTTGTTGTCGAAACCAGACTGGATGATATGCTTTACCACTCTTCTTGTGTTGGTTTCCTGAATGTAGTCGAGGCTTTCTGGGCAGTCTTCTTCTTTGTTAAAACATATCTTTGAGTCTTTATCTTTTTATTTGGGGGCTACTGATTCAAATTTTTGGGTACAGTTTCTTCATTTGCTTGAGGGAAAAAATGTGGTGAATCCAAAGTATTTTGTAGCAAATTTAAAACGTTATCATATTGTTCTGGGGATGTTTTGTTTATTTTATTGGTCAGCTCCATGCATTTATTTTGAAATTCTTCCTTGGAAGTTTTCTTTCTTGTAATTGTGGCCTTCAAATTATCCACAAACGTTGCTTTTTCAAAAAAATTTCTATTTTCACAAAAAACCATTTCTTCTTCATCTACTATAGGGGAATGTACAGAAAGTCCTTCGTCTCCTGGAACAGCACTATTAATTTCATTTAAATTTCTGCTACAAATATAATGGATATGTTTGCACATATTCCACTGAACTGCATTATCAATGCGTGTACAAGTAAAATTGTGCAAACACTGCTTGCATTCTTTTCACATTAAGGTACATCTTCGGAGCATGCAACATTTTATTTCACAATATAAATTTCATTACCTTTTGTAGATGCAACAGACCATTCTCCTTCATTTTTTCGAATACATAAACTGGTTAATTACTTTTGCCAACTTTATGCCTTTTTCCTCAGCTGAGCTATTTTTGACGATATTTTGCCTTTCTCCAGACAGATGAGTCGATCAAAAACTCTATCTCTAACAAATTTCATCAAACAAAATAATGCTCTATCAAGCCTTTTCACTTTTTTTCCTTGCAGATACATATATTTAATTGCCCGGTGCATACTTTCAATGTGCATATTTGTATTTATTTCAAGCCACTTCCTATAACAGTATGTGCATGCTTCAGTTCGTTTATAATACACGTGTTAGAAATAATTCCCGAATTCTCTCAATTCATCTTTTATGCTGAAAATCTTCAAAGCTTCTTTTAACATTATGCTAAAAGCTTCTTCGTCTGTTTCGATCAACAATCATCGGACAACCTTGTAAGCTTCAACCTCATTTTCTGGCTTTTTAATTAATTTTGAAATATTTCTTCTCCAACTTTTGTCTACATGCCATGTGCACAACAGTCTTTTTTCAGGAACACCAAAAACTATCCTCCATGCATTAGGAAAAGATTCTGTGTCGTCCGGCATCATAACTATTGGCGAAATGCTTACATGTTCCTTAATCGTTACAAATGCAAGAGACAATGCTTTAGAATCTTGCTGATTGCTTAAAATAAAAGCCGCTGGAAACCCCTCTCTCTTATCGTCTAAAACTAAAATTGTTGCCAAATCAAATCCATACACATTCATCCCTTGCGTGAAATCCAAGCATATGGTGTCAGTACCATAAAAGTTTAGCATTTCTCTTGGACAACTGTTCATTATGACAAGCAGAAAATCTTCAGCTTTCAATCCAGGGTACAAATCTTCATCATAAATGTTCTGGTCCTTAAACAAAATAAACGGAGAATCTTCTCTGCCTTGTAAACTATGGACCCACTTGCCTACACTTACGACATCATTAGTATCCATAATACCTTCAGAGCTTATGCTGTATTCAGCTTTTAAATTCAGCAGGTCCTTCCGCGTTACCAAGTGGATCCTTTCTAATTTATCAATAAATGAATCTCGGATCTCATCCAAGATGGTTTCAATTGGAATTTTCTTCTCCAGTTTTCTTGCTAATTCATCTTTTTCTTCTCTTGTTATTTGCATTCTTCCCAAATCTTTTCCATGTCCTAAATGAGTTTTTATAAATTCCACATATACTTGGTTTTCATTGTCTTCACATACTTTCATCTTTGATGGACAGTTTCCGTTAATCTTGTTACTGCCAGCCATTTTAATAGTTATCTTCCATTGCATTATAAAAACCATTGCGATGACAATAAAAGTACGTTGTTTTTTTTTCATATTTATAAACTTACTTCCAGTATTCTTTACGTACAAGGCAGTTGTTTGTTTTTCAACATCTTCTTTCCAGATCTTGAAAGCTTCATAAGTGTCGAATTTCTTAGTTTCCTTTTCTATAGCAATATTATGTGCCGAATCAACATGGTCCAACAAAGCCTTCATGGAAACTAATTCTTCACTGCATACATTACATTTCATTTGTCTACATGTACTTACCTTATTTTCTACATTGTGTGTTAGTCTTGCATGTCGTCGTAAGTTTGAAGCTGTGGAAAAGGACTTATCGCACAAGAAACAAGTATTATCCATGATTAAATTAAGCAATACAGAGTAACTGATAACAGACAAAATACAAACACTAAATAATGTATATATTGAAAATAAGTTTTAATAATACCAAATACTCATGAAGTAACAGAACTTCCTTTTCCACAATATTCTGCAAGTACCTATATACTTGCAAGTAGTGCAAGTTTCTCTTTTTTGGCGTCGGATGATATTCCCGTAACCGCAAGTTCCCATAGTTTATTCGCTAGTAATAACATGGAATGCATTGACAATGTGGATAAAATATTATCAATTCTGCACCATCCTTTTCCAAACACCGTCCATCCGCGAATTTCGTTTCTACGGCCGTTCAGCCACATTCTAATACTGCAGTAGTTCCAGTCAATAATTTTCCTATAACATCAGCACCTATCAAAAGATTATTTTCGGTTCCTTCTCGAAAGATATAGGCAAAAACTATTTTTTTCCCTTTTAATTCATTCAAAAACTATTTTTTTCCCTTTTAATTCATTCAAAATCTGGTTATTCATAATCTTTGGAATGAAACCGCAAATTTTTTTTTCAGAGAAAGCTTCAAAACCACAAGAAAAAACTTTGTTTAAACTACTGACCTCGACTGCAAATACTTTACGATTTTTTGGCTCGGTTTCTGCCCCTCCTTCCCCCCCGATCAAGGCATGAATCAGTCTGCGTTCGGAGAGAAAAAGCATGAAGTTGAGTCATAATTTTTTAGCTTACATAACTACTTTGTGAGCCGTAGTCAATAACTGCGCGGATAATTTTTCCTGACCTTGACATCGAATTAAAACACTCAACGTTTGCCAAAATACAGTTTTGCTTCTGCTACAATTACAAGGAGAATTCTCAGATTTCGGAAAACAACTTTTGGGTTCGTTATTTTTCTTAGTTCCGGATACATTGATTCAAAATAATGGTTATTACATTGAGGTCATTTTAAATGATTTTTAACATTGCAAAATTTACTTATAAGACCAGCTATTTTTAAACAAGAAAAATAAGCACCCTTTTATAACAATCATTTTTGTTCAGCAGTGAAAGTTATTCTCTAGGCCGAAAAACATCTTTCACTAGGATGCGATTTATCACAAAAAATACAATGATCTCGCCCGAATCTCTCCTTCAGTTGGGCAACCGCCTTCGGATAATTATACGCAGTTGCTGGGAAACTATCCAATACTCGAGCTGATTTTGATTGCGGAACAACAGTCTGTTATAGATAATGGAATTTGCCTTCATCAGCAATACTGGAATCCTCATGAATTTTTCGAAATTTACTCCAGAATGTCAAGTAATCTCTAACATCTCCAGTAAATTATTTCAGGTCCTATTTTTGGGAGCTCGAAATTTTGCTTTTCACATATTTTTCTTATAGCTGATTCTTTTAAGCTTATTTGCGCGATTTGAGAACAAAGTTCCGAATATTTGTCTTTGTATGATTCAGCCGGCAAAAAATGTTTTTCTAAGGCCTCCTCAGCATCTTTATTCTTTATCTTTCAAAAAATGTTAGTAATTTCAGATTGACACGTATTCAATTATGTAAATTTATTGGTAATTTGCAACTTCAATATCGAAAGGTTATCCATATTAGGGTTAAATCACAAAAATGTTCAGTTCAACAAGATTCAAAATATAAAAGTTCAAATCAAAAGTACCCGTGTCATGCCAAGAGTACCATTATGTTCTAAAACGACTTAAAATTTTCATTCAAAAGTAAAATTAAATGGGCTGCACCTACCTGATGCTGGATATAAATAAATCCAAAGAGATTTCAGCAAACATATACTTAATTCATAAAAGATGGCACAACACAGAGACACACACAAATAATTGCTCCGACATCGCGGAGTACACAAGTTGTTCTATTTATATTCGTGAGTGAGAGTCAACTCGTACGTCACATCACAGAACAGCAGCAAAGCGGCAGTTATTTCACCACCTTTTCCAACAGGTTTCAAAGAAATTAAAATGTTATGTTCAATATACGTGATAACCGTGTGATTGCAATAAAAATCATTAACATTTTGTTAAATTATTTAAAAAAAATCTGAGATTGTAATTAAAATATTTATATTTTTCAACTTATAATTATTTTTAGACATTGAACGACCATTTTTTCGAACCCATCAGCTGATATAACGAACAAAAAGATTCTTACATGTCAACAAACGGAGAGTACCAGAGTAGAAAAATAAAAATCCAATTGCACGGCGTGGCCGCCGGCGGAGGGAGAAAAACCCGCTGCTGAAGATCAGTGGGCGGGAAAGTTCAACAGTTCATCGAAAAGGTGTCAATAACTCATCAAGCAAGAACCGTCTATTCTTCAAGAATCATCTACTCTCCAAGAGCGCACGGTGAAAAAAGTATCAAGCAAAGAGCATCGACATCACGCATCGGTTTCCGAAGGAGGAATGAAAATGAAATTTTTCTGAGTTTGTGCCATACGCACTCACTTTAAAGTGGCAAAATAGCAGACCTGTCCCTCGACCAATCAGAACACAAGCTATAACTTCAACCAGACTGAGCGAGCAAGCAGAGTAAATTTCTACTGCCGCCATTCAAGCAATATTTTCTCATCTTCAAAACTATTTATAATTAACTATATCATAAATGAAACTCAGATTAAAACCTACACAACTATTTTTAAATCGAGTGATTAACTAAGTATATATTTTAAATCATCTCAATCATTAAAAATTCTTAGCTTTAAAGTATTTCTCTTTATAATAAGCTATTGTTCTTTCAAACAATCTAATTCTCATATTTTAAATTTAACTCCTGCGCAAGTGAAAAACCATAGTTCAGTCTCAACCTCTATTAATAGTCATTTTACTGGGGATTAAAGCCCGAGAGTGTTATGCACTCCAACAACAACTACTTCGCATGATTCTCAGTTTGTTTACACCAATAAATCTATCAAATATATAAAAAGCGTATAGCTGAACCTAATATCCTTATATGAAGGTCAAATGATGAGAAATTCGACTTATGTGAAAACCGTTGCAATTAGGCAGCATTTAAAATTCAAATAAAACGTTCAGTTTCCCAAATACGCTCGAGACGCTGGGTCCACTGTGATGTCTAAAAGGGTTTCATTTGGAGGATTGGGAGAGCTTCAAAAGCTTACATCAGTTTAATGATCATTTGGACGGACACACACAAAAAGACAAATAGTTCAAATCAAACGATGGGGTGAATTATATTCTTCTAGATAGTAGTTAGAATTCGATGCATTCGCTCTATCATCATGTTCTCAAGTTCTGTTTACTTTTTTCGAATTCGACTGGCATTGCCAATCGCAGTTTAATAAACTATACAAAAATAATTGAACGTTCGCGACATCCACCATGTTAATAGGAGCTCTTCGCTTGGAGTCGACGTTGGGCTGGTGAGAATAAAAACGTTGCGTCGCGCTGACGAGACGCTGGTTGTAAAGGGGATAGTTAATTTTATTGATTTCTGGAACATTTGGAGACCAAGATCATCTTGTATCTCCATTTTACCATTTGGGCATGGTTTTTCTGTGAAAAGATGGACTTCGAAAACTCGAGAAAAGCCGCGATAACCTAGTAGTCGTTGTCACGGACGGGCAATCTTTGGTTTTCGTTTTGACGAAGGTTCAAACTTTGATGCTACTAATGACCCGCGTGTAGCCGAGTTGATGCACGTTAAATATGTCGAAGCCCAAAGTCCTGACGTTGGACTGGTGTATAAGTTGGGAGAGAATTTGGCCATTTCACATGCCGCTCTCGTCACTTGACGACGCAAATGTCGATCATTCTGAATGGGGCATACATCTTAACCCTTAGCATCAGCAGAGAGATATAAGAAGTGCTTCCCAGGGCTTCTTACCGTGAAGTGTCACGCTGTGCCTAGACGATTTCAGATATTAAGCCTAATTCGCAAAAAAATTCCTCTAAAATCTGCTATTCGTTAGAATATTTTGGTTTTTACATGTATTATTTAAAATGCGTTAAATTTAATATATAAGGAAAAAAAAAGATTTAATCGAAAACTGTATGTTTCATTTATAAAATCATTACATAAAAATCAAATCTTTTACCAAAATACAAAACATACTTACATTTGTCACTTAAATTTCATGATGTAATGATGTACCATTACATGAAATATTAAGATGTAAAAAATGAATCTTATTTCGCTGTATGGTATTTTTATAAAAAAAAATTCTTCAATGCATAGTCCAACGTCACATGTCTTACACACATATTTTGTCAACTTTTGATGCTTCACGCAAGATTTTGAGCAAAGGGAACATCTTTTACTTCCCTTTTTTTCCGTTTAAAGACTATGTACAGAGTTGGATTATTTTCCCTAACATCGCTATCAGATTCATTTATTAATTCGCAAGTCTCATAATCAGATAAATAACTTTCTTTTCATCATGAATGTCATTACAAATAAAAACCGACAGAATCAAACGAACAGCTGATAGCATCTGCTACCAAAAGCCTAACCCCCATAAACATCCATAAATTCTAATTCGAACTTCTAAGAAGCAAGCAAGAAAGAAAAAACAAACAAACCGAAAACAAGGACACCCCTTAAATCATGGCATTACATTTAAAGAGCTGCGCCGCAACACGTGCTTTAAACAATTGCCCCTCTCCTGATAGCCAGAAGTGAAATCCAAGCCCATATCACCAAGGTCAACACTCAAATAAGCTATCTATATAGATTTCGTGGTATTGTAACATCATATAGTAACATTAAAAAAATCAAATAAAACGTTCTCCTCAAGCGTGTGTCTACTGATACGCTGGGCCGCTGAAAGTGAATGGGTTAATGTAGCTCCAAAGTCCGTTAGTTCCTTAGAATTTGATTTGATCACAAAGTCAGCATTAATAAACAACTGAATGAAGCTAGCGCGCATTGAAGATATTTCTAACAAGCTGCGAGGTGGAATGTATTTTTATGTTAATATTTATGAAGCATATTTAACAACTTATAATGAAAGTGTTAAAGTACCCATATTTAAAATCGGAGAGTGTGTGTATCCTGTACACACGAATTATTGTTTATAAAATTACAATTTGACAATTCCTGCTTTGCATTTTTCTCTTTTTAATGTGTAATAAATTATTATTTTTTTGATTTTTAAATTTTAATAGCTTAAATATATATCTAAATTCCTAAAAAATAAAAATAATTGCACCAGAACTAATTTGTGAAATGCTTACGAGGCAGAATTTGATTACAAAGTTTTATGCGCTTTGTGAAAAAGGTAATTTACTGGTTGTACATGGAATAAAATGATGCAATCAGTTACATAGAATAACACTTAAGTAACTTTTTTTTAACTGGGAAACTTTCACCGTAGACTTTACAAAATATTATCAGCAGATTTGAAACAACATTTAATGTTAAAAATAATTATGAAACCGCATAAAAGATAAAGAAATTTACTTTATTTATGGTTACGACTTTGAAGATTTGTTTAGTACTTTGGCTTAAATGGTTTAATTAAGGTTATGTAGGCTAATTTCAAAGAATTAAAAATTAAAAGATCGCGAAATCTCTCTCTCTATCTTCTATATATATATAAGCGAAATACCACTGACTGACTCATCACGATATCTCTAAGACTATGCAACCGATTGACTTGAAATTTGGTACAGTTACTCATTTTGCAATGTAGACGCTCACTAAGAATGGATTTTGTGGAATTCTTAACCAAAATGTAGTAATCATCGGTTAATCTTTTCTTACCCATCGGTTATGTCATTTTGGCGACTTTATCGCCAAAAATTACATGACCAACGCCAAACGGAATATATTTTTTTATATGTATACTATGTATCGCTACCAATTAAGTTTACTTGCAAGATTTGCGCGTGCGAAATGGAAAAATATCAAATAATTTTATATTGAATGATGGTGATTGGCAAGATTTGATTGGATGATGGATGATTGATGAATGATGGATGATTGGCAAGAATTTGGAGAAGAGGCTCTTTTTTGCGAAATATCACCAAATATCTTCCACCGACAAGTCGAAGCATTTCAAAGACCTTGCATTGTGAATTTTAAAAAGCTATACTATGGTAACCCCAGCTGATTTCACTCGCCAGCTGATTTCGGTTTTGCTGAGCAAACGATAATTGTTTATTGTTGTGGAACCTAGACGTAAGTTTTAAATTTATAAGAAAAGTATTTTATTATTAATAATGATTGATAAACTACATTTGTAAATCTAAACGCAATGTAACGAAGATATTGAAGTTGGCTTTTAACAAATGAATAATAACGGTATGTTATTCATGTCATTAATAAAAAAAATAAGTAGCTATCAAAATATTTATTTTGATGTACGCATTAATTGTAACCTAATGTAAACATTATGCAAAAGTTTTGTTTCTGTATTTTGGCAATTTTTAGCTTTTGTTTTCTAGGAAATAAACGTTTTTCATTTTTTAAAATGGCTGGATATTTTATTGTTTTCAGAATACAGAATTATTTTTAATGCTATGATTTTTAAGAGCTATTCTGTCTATTCAATTGCAGTTCCAGATATGCTGCTACCGTAAGAGTTATCCTTTTGCAAAAAGGATCACGTAATACGGGTGACTTTTTGGTAAAAATTTTTATTATACTTCCTTCTTTTGTTAGTATTTTTTGTTGAATTTTAAAATAATTTGATTTCAAAAAGTTAATATCGGTTATATTTTTTAACTTGAAAAGTATTTCATTGTAGGTTAATAAAAATTGATTTTTCATATTTACTTTTCAGTTATAGTTCTTAATAATGGATGTCGAATATATTTGGATCGATGGAATACCCACTCCTTTCAAAGTTTTTAAAATTCTTGGCGACGGAGCATATTTATTTTCGTCTCTGTCTTTGCTGGTGTTCGGTGACATATCGATGGCGTATAAAATGAGAAATATTATTGTTTCTCACGTGTTTGACAACTGGGATCGGTTTAAATGCTACACTCAAATG
>BMAW01106369.1:577931-630536 GCA_019974015.1 Nephila pilipes | reverse complement strand
TTTTTTTTTTTTTTTTTTTTTTTTTTTTTTTTTTTTTTGTAAAACTCAATTCTTAGTTTTATTTAGCTGGAAATTTCTATTTAACTTAAAATTCAATATTCCATTTTTGATTTTAAAGATCTTCATAAAAACATGACCTTACATAAATTTTATTAATTGCAGTTGGACTTGACAGTAAACGGAAAAAAAATAGAAAAAGGGGGAGAGAGAAGTGGAAGGAGGGGGTAAAAGTATGTTTAGCCTTAAGAGGAAAGTCAGATGATCATATCCAAACAGATTTAGTTCATCTTAGCGAATGGTGAAGTAATACGAGAAATGTTCCGAAAGTAAGTTTCCTCATTTTTTTTTTAAAGAGCACATGGTACACCAGGTGAAACAAACAACCACCAAAAGAATCCCCACTCTTTGCCGTCTCGGCGACGGAGGAGGCATGACGCATGTGGAAAGCGACGAAGAAGGGAGAGAAGCAGCAAGCTGACATGTCAAGTACAAATCTCCGTGGCAGATAAACGTGTACTGACAAAATGGTCGACAGTGGAAGTGTGCGCTGTTATCCGGTATGAATGGGCACGGTGATGAATAGGTCATGTCTCGTTAAATCGTTGGACGCTGGTGTTGCTTGTTCAGTGAAGGAAGACAGAATGTTTATGATGAATGTTGAAGCGGGCGCTCATCCACATCCGAGAGTTTTAGTTTAGTTTAGTTTTTATTAACGTCGCACTAGAAGCAACACGAGGGCTATTGACAACGGACCTCGTAATTTTGAACCACGGTCAAGTGACGAGGACGACACCTGAGCTGGCACCCCCTCTCCTAACATGTGTACCACACCAACGGGAGGACTTCCACACCACGCCAACGGGAGGACTTTGGGCCCCGAACAGATTTAACGTGCATCAGCCCCGGCTACACGGCGGGTCTTTGGCGGCCAAGGATCGAACCCGCGACTGAACTATAACCGCCGGCCGCTAGTCCACGACCTTGACCACTAGGCTACCGCGGCCCATCCACATCCGTGAATGAAAACAACACTGCTACTGCAACACTGGACATGGTGCTAGCAGATAGGCGCGTAACAGTGTCAGACGTGACTTCCACACTGCGTTTTTGTCATGCTCAAGCTCATCCAAAACAATGCTGAGGTGGAACAGACTGTGCGACAATTCCTTTCATCGCAGGGCACCAAGTTTTACCAGAATAGTTTCTTCAAACTGAATCTGTAACAAATGTCTCAGTGTCGGTGGTCACTATGTCAAAACATAGCGCAAGGCATATATTTCATGATGTCATGGTTTAAGCATGTTTCGATGTGTTCTCTGTGGTACTTGAAATAAATATAAGTACCTTTGTCAGATTAGATCATGTTTCAGCAAGCTAGACAACTTCAGTACCTCTCTTACTATGTAAATCCACACACTCAGTTTATATTTAGCATTCAAATACTACTGTATTCGTATTTTTTATAACAGGATTATCGCTTCAAAAGGTTGTGTTATTTCTTAGGACAACTTTTGTTTTATGTGTGGTGAATACGCGATTAACGGTCATCAAAGAAGCATGAGTGATTTTGTGGAGAACGCTTATTTCGTTTACTTCAAACTGAAATTCAAGGATCTAGACAAAGTACGGGTTTATTATAAGGTGTGCAGAAGAAGATTTTTCTTCGTGGTTTAAGGACAAAAAAAACTTATTTTGTTTTGTATTTCTATGATATGGGGCGAACAGAAAAACTCCTTTACCGACTGTCCTTTCTGTTCGACAGATTTAAAAGGATTTAATAGAAACAAATTAGAAGAAAATGTTTAACCCTAACCTTGACTCGGCTAATCGTCCAGTGTGTTCAATAATTCTTAAATGCAATTTCACACCCACCTTCTGGTTTGGATAACATTCTGAGAGAGTCGGAGGATGGAGATACATCATCTCTCCAAGCTGAATCTCTTTCATATTTTTCACTATCGACAAAGAACTTCAACTTCTCCGCAGCGTGAACTCACTGGTCTAGTTAGAGATTTACGTTGATGCAACCGAATTGCTAGGATCGAGGCTAAAGATAGAAATACTAAAGTAATTCCTTTACGACAGGTTTTTTTTTTGGAGGGGGAAGGGGGGTAAAATTCGAATTTAATTTCATTTTGAGGGAAACTTCTGTCTAACTTAAAATCTAGTATAAAACTAGATCTAGATATGAAATATAGATACAAAACCTGCTATCACTTGGGATCTTATTTCTGTGGTACTGGTATCGAGAGAAAGAATTTAACCAATTTCTTCTCCGAAGATGGAAATTTAATTTTCTGCAGTAATGTTCAAAGGCGCATGACTCTTTGAAATAGAATATGATTTATCTGAGTGGTGTTTATTCATTGATCCCTCCAAAATTAGCCTCAAAGCAGTCTTGATGCATAATGCATTTGCATCTTTTCCTACGGGACATTCGATGCATATGGAATAAAACTATAATGATATGGCTATAATTGTTGAGAAAATCAAATAACAAGAGCTTCAATGGATGGTTTGTAGATACTTCAAAATATCAGCCATTTTGTTGGGACTGCAGGGTGGTTATACAAAATATCCTCGCTTTCTATGCTTCCGGAACAGTAGCTCCAGAGAAGTGTATCGGACAAAAAATGACTGGCCATACCGATACGATTTAGCCCTTGGCAATAAAAAACCTTACTTCTAACAAAAAGAAGCTGTATTATCCTCTCTTTATTTTAAATTAGGATTCAAGACGCAATTTGTTAAATCAATGTCGAATGATGAGGAAAGCTTCAAACATCCGTTTTCCAAATTACCGAAACTGTCTGATGTCAAGTTGAAAGAGGCAGTTTTTGATGGCCACGACATGCGAGAACTTTTTTCTGGTCCCTTCCGCTTGGAAACTATGGGAGGAAAGGAAAAGAAGCGTGGGCATCTTTCAAGAATGTAGTGCACAAGTTTTTGTTGAATACTTAAGATCCTGACTACAAACTCATTGTACAACGCATGCTGGCTGCGCATGAAACTCAGGGATGCAAGATAAGCTTAGAATAATTTAATTCCTACATTCCTATATTGACTATTTTCCTTAAAACGTAGTAACCTTCAGTGAGCAATAGCGTGAAAGATTTCACCAGGTTGTTTGTCATATCCATAGACGTTAAGCGAAGGTGAGTTTAGAGAAGAAGAAAAGGTTTCAGCAAGAAAAAAAAAAAGAAAGAAAGAAAAAGTGAACATAAAATAGTGAGAAATCTCAAAAATGTTTTTGGAGAAATTATAAGAACTAATAAGTTTCATTTATTGTAATAAAAAGTGATTTTTTTCTTCCATTATTATTTTTTTATTATCTACCCAAGGAGCTATTGTTTTAGTTGGATCACTTTTGGTGCAACAGGTCACTCGTTTCAATTTCTTATCATTTGCTTCAATTTTAATTACATTCAGCTTTAACATATTCAATTTATTACTTTATCTCTCGTTTCCTTTAATTTTAATATCGGAAAAGTTTACTATTGTCCATTTCTCGATATGTTATCGTTTATTTCAATTGTTATTTTTCATTGCGTAATTTAAAAATCTATTTTTAAATAATTCGAGATAAAAACCAACGTTTTTAAAAACAACGTTTTTATATGGTGGCAAAGTTTATTAAAAAAATTATTGAATTATTAGTTAAAACTTGTCGCAAATGTCTAAATATTGCATTGTTAGGCGAGTAAGAACGATTCCCAAGGTTTCAGAGTTCTAGCTTGATGGGAAGTTGATTAAATTAACGATCGAAAATTTGATGACACGCACACACTAAGTGAAATACAGGAAAATGTTGTAAAAAGCGCACCTTGATGACTAAATCTGTTCATGCAAAACTTTGCATTGAATATTTATATTTTATTTATTTATTAAAATTTTGTTATTACTTTTATTTTTTATTTATATATATTTCAACCCTCTCTTATTTTGCTGAAAAAATGTACGTGATGTGGGTGGATGGAAGTCAGTTTTTTATTCAGCAGCCTTTAATATAAGGAACTCAGTAAAAAATATCCTGTATATTTTTTCAGACTTGTTTTATCTATTAAGCACAGTATTTCATATTTTATGTCACAGCAAAAACATTCAATTCCCACTTTTCTTGTGGCCGCGGTAGCCTAGTGGTCATGGTTTCGGATTCGTGGCCGGTGGTTTTCGCTCAGTCGCGGGTTTGATCCTTGGTCGCTAAAGACATGCCGTGTAGCCGGGGCTGATGCACGTTAAATCTGTCGAGGCTCGAAGTCCTCCCGTTGGCGTAGTATTGAAGTTAGGAGAGAGGGTGCACGCTCAGGTGTCGTCCTCGTCACTTGACCGAGGTTCAAAATTACGAGGTCTGTCACCAATAGCCCTCGTGTTACTTCTAGTGCGACGTTTATAAAAACTAAACTAAATTCCCACTTTTCTTGGAAATTCCGATGATTGTCAGTAATTTTTCATTTGGTTTACCACCACGTGTTTTCGATAAAAGCATATTGAATACAAGGACATAAAATCATATATAATCGATAACAAACACTCTCACACACAAAATATTTTATAAAATTGCCCTTTTTCTCAAGCATTAACTTACCGGATATAGAGTACATGATGTAGATAAATTAATTTTTTTTGCTCCCTGGAAGAGTGGATGGAATATTTAATAGAAAGTACATCACACAATGATTGATTGCTTATCAACGTCACACGAGAGCTATTGGCGACGGACCTTATAATTTTCAACCTCGGTCAAATGACAAGGACAATACCTGAGCCTGCACCTCGCTCTCCAAACTTCCACTCCTAGCTATAGTGATAGTGAGGACTTAAAGAGTCTCGAAAAATTTAGCGGACATCCTCCATCCCAGACTTGGGACCTTGACCAAATTTAAAGGGCATCCATCATCCCCGTGACACTGAAATTCTTTAGTGGCTCAAACCCAAGACACAACGAAAACAACATCGGACGCAAGTCTGCGACCTTGAACTCCCTACTGAAGGTACGTAGCCACTCAAGGGTGAGAATGTAAACTCTTTCTTATTAATACCTAGTTTTAAAAACTTGCTCGCAGATTACTGTGTCCTCTCAAATCAATGCAAATACATATTCCTCATAGGTTATGTTCACAATTATGTTTTAGAATGCTTCTCGATACTAAAAGATATCCTCGTTTAATTTTAAGAAAAATGATACCGACCAAATAATAAATCTTTTAATCGTACACTATCTGGAAAAATACTAGTGTATTTTAAAGCAATATAAAACTTCCACTCTCTATTTAATACATCATGTTTTACTGGGAAGAAAGTAACGTACTATACTCTCGAACCGATAGAGAGAACAGGCAACATGACAATTTATATAGCCTCAATCCAGCAATCAGAGCACTTGTCATTCTTTTCCGTCAAGACCACTCTCTTCGTATGGAATGTGACCCCTCCTAAGATGATAAACAAAACCCATTCGGGCACACTGTAACCGCAATCGCTTTTGAAATATCGCTGAGGAATCCCGACGGGAACACTTCTCGCCGTATGTCATTCAAAAACGGGAAAAAGCGGGATCCCGTGAAATATGGTCCTATGAAGCAGTTATTTTTCAAGTTCCCATCAAATCCGGAGTTTATCTCTTTCTCCGGAGAAAGAGATGCCCGGCCATCCGTTTCCATGCATTCAAAAAGCATCCGTTTGGGGGGGAATGGAATTCGGTTGTCTACCCTTTGGGGAGGTTATATAAATAATGCTCGGGTGCCGTGACTTCGAGGAGTGATTCGCGAGGTGAAATATTATGGATGAAGAAAACCGTTTGGGAGGATAAAGTGGCGTTATTGAATGGGAGGGGAAAAAGGATGGTTTTCAATTTTTTTTTAAACATTCGAAAGATTTTCGAGTGGTTGATGGATCGGAAAATTTTTGAATAGCCGAAAAGGTAAACAATATATTGAGAGAATTTCTTGTCATTAATTTTAATGGGATGAACATTTACCGGCAAAACTGTATTACCAAAGATTTTTAATTTCTTATCCTTCGAGATTGGATTCTCATGCAAAGTTTGTGGAACACGCTAAAAGCATTCGTGGTAGTTAATGGAATGAGTATACAAAAAACTGCTCAACTAGCAGATTTTTTTTAAAAAAAATTACTTTTCATTTATTTATTCGGTAATTGTGTAAAATCTCGTCGTCCATTTATATCAAACCAGAAAAATATCTCCGTACTATCTCCGTATTACTGCACAGTTACAATTAGATTGTAAATAACTGGTGTAAGTTTGGATGGAACTGCGGCATAATTGCTATCGGTTATTAACGAGAACTATTGACAACACGAGGTCTATTGGTGACGGACCTCGTACTTTTGAACCTCGGTCAAGCGACGAGGACAACACCCGAGAAGGCACATTCTTCTACAAACTTCCACTTGGGATCTCAACCAGATTTGACGTGCATCAACGCCGTTGCACGACGGGTCCTTAGAGGCATCGGGACTCGAAACCACGACTTGATGGAAACAACACCGTCCATGACCATTACTCTTCCGCGGCCACTTGGAATTGAATCAACTATCATGATCGACGAGGTCTTAAACATGTATCTTTTTTCAGTAAATATATATTTCTTCGAATGATAGACAGAATATCATTAAATCAGTACTCACGAGAATATTCAGAGAAATTAGGATCCCTCAGAGGAACTGGGTTTTGCTCAATTATCATTAAAGATTTTAATAAAAAAAAAAAATTTAAAATTTTGAAGTAACCATTCCGGTAATGCATTGAGAATTAGCGACCCTGGTATTGTCTATGGTTCCCTTTGAAAAGAGGAGCCGTTACCAGGTGGCCGCAATATTGCGATGGATGACGTCATTAATCTTCTTTCCAGGAGAAAGCTCAGCTTACCCGCTGATTTGTATACCACTCACGTTCAATGTTTTTCAGAAAACCACGCTGTCTGTTTCACATAGTCAACGTTTTAGTGACGTCATCCCTCATAATATTGCAGCCGCCAGATAACGTCTCCGCTTTCCTAGGAAACAGTTTAAAAGAACTTTACTATTAACTTTCTATCCATCTCTCTGTCCTTTATTAACAATATTGATCGATTGGTTAGTTTTATGGGATTTAGATCAATAAAGGCTATTATACCCTTCTACTGCATCAATCAAAATATTGAAGGGGAACTTTTACACATCTGTATTTAAATATCACTTCATTTCATAAAAACAGAAAACTCAACATTTTTTTATACAACAAAACAAATTTAAATGGTTTTCAAATTAGTTCGTATAAAAAAAATCTAGTCCAAAAGTGAGCATTTTCAGGATTGAGATTTTCCTCGCATTCGGAAAGAATTAATGCTTGCCCCACAAATATACATTATATTCGTTTAATATTGCATTTAATTCAAAACATACATGCTTCCCTCATTTGGAGAGATCGTGGGAGTCTCTTGATCACGGTCGTGAAATCGCATCCTACGTCATGAATTCGAGTCCAAATGCCATTAAATACTCTCCAAATAGAGGTGCTGATGCAGTTAAATATGTCAAGTCTCCAAATCCTTCTGATGGCGTAGTGTGGAAGTTTGGTGAGAGGGAAACTGAAAATTGCGAGATCCGTCGCCAATTGTTCTCGTGTTGCACAAAGTGAAACATTAACAAACAACCAATCAAAAAAAAAAAACCTCATTTGAAGAAATTCGATACTTTTGTTGGTACTTAAAATTATATCATTCCGGTAGCCAAGTGATCATATCTCAAGATACGTGACCGGAAATGTTCAAGTCCCCCGCCCACAAGTTCGGTTTAGATTCCATTGAGAAATTGTTGTGCGGAATAAGGAAGATTGGTGCGAGTTAAATAAAACAGAGCCTTAAAGTCTTCACGTGGTGTAAAAAGTTGGAGAAGGAGATGTCAAAACAGGTATCGTCCTCATCATCTAACTTAACCTTACGAATTTCATCATTAATTGCTCTCATTTTGCTCCTTGAGGTGTTAATTGCTAAAACCAAATGAAAACTCCAAAATGTTTATATCAGTAGATGTATTTTGTTCAAGAAGAGGCCTAGGTACCGAGTCGCCATGGCATCGAGCTCGTTGTAGGTGATGTTTCAGTCCAGCCGCGTGTTCAAATCTTGATTCCACCTGTCGGGTAGATGGTTGATACATTTTAAAAATGATTTAGCTCAAAATTCTTACTTTGACATTACGTAGATGTAGAGAGTGGTGGACAATCTCAGCTGTCGACCTCGTCATTTGACCGTGATTCAAAATTACGAGGTGTATTGGCTGTGGTAGCGGATAGAAATAACCAGAAACATTCCATACAGCAAACTGAAGCACGTAAAATTACAAATAAGCAGGAATATTTTCTTTTTAAACAAGTAATAAAAATTCCAATTTTGTATTTTTTCAGCAGTTTATAAAATCTACAGTAATTAACTCTGATAATGGCTTCTAAGAAAAATGAAATAAAAAGGGTTTCCTTACTGATGCAATGATCCATTACTTTTATTCTGAATATGTCATCTATCATTCATATTTTGATAACGATAATGAGGCCGTGGTCGCGACATCGTCGCTGGCTTTGTTTCTATCGATTCGTACTTTCAGTTCCTGATGCTACTAAATATCCACCGCGTAACAGTGGTGATGGTAATCTCAAATATATCTGGCCTCAAAGCACTCGCATTGGTGGAGTGTAAGAACTAGCAGAGGTGATTCCAACTCAGGTTGCCTCCTCGTCCTTTGGCCACGATTCAAAATTACGAGGTGCGTCACCAATAACCCTGTTGTTACTTCTAAGTGTGATGTTATTAAAATATCAATCGATCAATGAATAATGATAATAAATCACATGTAATTAAATAGAATGTGTTCTCTTGAATATAATAGACGTTGTTGCTCCATATCCCATAAAGCCAATCAATCAATCAATCATGTATTATCTTGTTAGAAGTACAAGACTCCCTTGAAGATTCCTAGCTTGCAGCCTCAGTTCGATTCCTGGTTTGGGAAATTGGAATTGTTCTACCTGCCACCGTATCATTCGTCACTTGACCGTGATTCAAAATTACGAGGTCCCTCTGCCAGTAGCCCTCGTGTTGCTTCTAGTGCGACGTTAATAAAACCAAACCAAGCCACCATATCAACGACTTGGAACATATTTTTTTTACTTGTAGCAAATACGTGTCTCACAGAAAGCGGCTCTGGAATATACTCAGGATAGACCCACAGCACAATATTGCTTTCAAAGAACTTTTGGAGAGAACAATAATTTATAAACAAGTATTCGCAATATTCTTGCAGAAGATGAAATATTTTTATAGCTATTGAATTTAAAGAAGATTTTGAAGGGATAATAGCCCCTTTCTTGATCTATATTCCATAAAAAACCAATTAAACAATCAGTAAAAGTACAAATGGGGTAAGAAAAATTTATTCTTAAATAAAAGCTAAATTTAAAGCCTAATGCTCTTGTGCTTCTAAATTATAACAAGAAATTAAAGATAATATACCTGTTCTCCTAAGAGTTTTTTATTTTATTATTATTATCTTTGCTTTCTCTCCAGTATGGACAGAATTTCGATACGACTGTATTTAAAAGCGAAATATTTCCAAAGTTTACTTTTATTATGACCGAAATCAGCCGATATAACGCAGGTGCTCTTGTAATTTTGAATGTTTAAAATAAAAATAAATATATGAAATTTACTATTTCAATGCGTTTAGCCCTCATAACACTAAATATAGGTTAAGTACGGCGAACTATGGAGATGACCACTCCACAGGACTTCTGGTATGTAGGCAGATTAAGAAAATCCGTATGTACTTCTGGAGTACCCTCTTTGAAACTGTCCATGCGCTGAATTAAGCGCACACCTTGTACCTTCTTTTGAAGTCGCCGACTCCATGAAGTGTTGGTTGCTTTTCGCGCGACCCTTTTTCTAAAATAGCGCCCTCGCTCTCAAATGGTTGCTGGAGTGACTAATCGGATTCGGTACCCAAACTCCTGAAGATGTTTTTTTCCGCAGATATGAATCTTTCGCATGTTGCATTTCAAAGAGCTTCCAGGGGCCTCACTTGGGGAAGCCTTTTTGCTTCTCGTGATCCGTGATATCATAAACATAAATATAATGGACTCCTGTGTAGGTTGCAGCTTGTGTGATCGTCAGCCCATGAATCCGTTGCTGGCTATAGTGAATATTATTTTCAAAAATTGAGAGAGGGAGAGAGAACATACTTATTGAAATTCAAGCGTAACGCTCAAAGAGCTCTTAAAAAAAAGAATATATTTCATAGTTTTCCTTCAAAATGCTAAAACTTGTGAAGATACTATTATATTAACAATTGGCCTTCAGATGAAACGGAATTTGATGCGTCCGAAAAAAAATACGATTTAGTTCGGCTCAACTGAACGGTTGCGGGTAAGCTGAGAATGAGAACGTTTTATGTGTTTTAAATTTGGATTGTTACATAACATTAAATTATGTTGATATACATGGTTATTCTAAATGAATCCTCCGATTTCAAAATTCTATATTTTCGAAAATATACGACACAGAACGATAAGTAATTCATGACAATATAAAGTTTATACAGTATTCCTTTGTATACAAAAAGGAAAACTGTGTAAATTTTATGTTGTGAACACAAAAAAAAATAGATGGCCCTCGTGTATTCTTCGTGAAACTACGAGTATTTCATGAAAATTGTTTTAGAAGTTTTTACGAAGCTATATCGCATTGGACCAGATGACTCGATGTTACATATCTGACCCCTTAGGTCACCCGATATAGCTCCCTGGTACTTCTTTCTTTGGAGGTTTGTGAAAGAGGAAGAGTATGTGTCACCATTACTAACAAATTTATGTGAACTTAAGGGATTTCTGCTGTTGTGCAATCAATCACCTCCGACTCTTTTCAATGTGTTTGCAAGAATTGACATTATACGCAAAACTAAAGTAAGTTATGTCAAACATTTGAAAAAAAAAAACTTCCATATTTTCCCTTTGCATTCCTGTATTACTTATCACCCTGAGTCGTTTGCTTAGGAAAATATAGCATTGGAAATCGGATGATTCAGATTGAATAATCTTGAAAATGTTAATTCAGAACAATTGAGTAACACACAATGTATAGAATAATAATTTAGTAGTTATTTAAAGTATAAAATATTTTGCAATATGTAGATGTAGAATACGTAGTTGTTGTTTGGAAACACTTCGTTTGTGATGTGTTTCCAAATTACTTATAATTTTTACAATTGTCTAGAACAGCATTCGCCGTGCGAGATCGTTGCTATCTTGGCTTTCAATGTGCTTCTCTCTGATTTAATGATTCGTGAAATCAACTTTGTTACTGACACGGTTGAGAAGGTGGGGCATCTTGAAAATTGTTAACAAACCAGAATTGACGCACGAGTGTAACAATGGAGTGATCTGTAACATACTGCACGGCTTCCGCCGAAAGCTGCTCTTGAAGAGTGAGACTCGTCAAAGTCTACAGTGACACACGAAAGGAATGACGACCCCAACTCGTCATTGTGTGTCTAGGGTTTATTAAATAGAATTTTTGAATTTTTTTTTAATGAAAATACCAGCTTTTACTTCCGAAATGTTTTTAGTAAAACGAAAAGTTCATATTTTTTCTTATTTTACTTACTTTTAATCTTTGTGGATTTTAGAGAAAATAAAACGCAATTATCGTAGCAAGGAAAAGGTGGAAGATTAGTAAAATCACTATAGTTGGCAAAACGAATCCAGGAAATCGTGACATATGTATTATAATCTATAAAAGAAAGAAAAGCAGTCTATTTTTTTTTTTTTTTTACTAATACGCAATAAATTTTTAAATTGTACTTTGAGAAGTCAAAAGTATTAAACTGAGAAACCTTTGAACAAATAAAAAAACATTTCTGAATTTTACACTGAGTTTTTAGTACCAGTAAAACTTTTTCGACTGAAGCCTTCACACTCTTTGCAAGATGAAATTCTTCAATGCTTTTGAGAAAAAAAAAGATGCTTAATTCAATATTGGATTAAAAGTTTGGTTTTTCAGATTATAGTTTATATACACGGAGAAAAAGAAATACCACAAAAAGAGTACCCAGACGTATTCATTTTGAAATGAGTATGTTTGTATCAAATTTTAACGTATATCTTTATCGAATGTAAAACATTACATGTATTCAAAACCAAAAAAAAAAAAAAAATGGGAAATCAGCATTCTCAAAAAAATTATTACAGATATCTAGTTTATAAGAGTTCCTTTCATATACTGACTACGTATTTTAAAAATTTGGGTTCAGAAACAAATATGGTTTGCTTTAATATTTCGAACTATATTTCGTATTTACCACTCTACAAACGGAAGAATGCCCGAATATTAAAATGAGTATGTACCGACTCAAATGAATGTCTGTGTTTGTTTATGGTTTTTTTTAATTATTATTATTAATAATTTCTTCATAAAGATTCTTTTATATCTTAAGAATTGTTATTGATCAGTTTGAAAATGATCTTCTGTGAGTAGTTATTTGTGTATTACAGACTATCCGTAATATTACATTGTAATCGTATCTTTAGTGGCTTCTTACTTTAATTTCCATAGATCAGTGTTGAAAATTATTTTCTTACATGTAAATATTTGTGCATGACGCTTATATTTTATAGAATAACATTAAAGTATTCAAAAAGCAGTGTTGTGAAATTTTAAAAATTTTGAGCCACTTTGCTACACTTTTTTTTTTTTTTTATCGATGAATATACAGCGATGATGCACGACAAGAATCCATTTTTTTTCACTTCATGAGTGTATAATGAAACTGTCTTTTTTAATTGACAGAGAAATTATTATATATATTTTTATCTTGCTTTAAGATATATATTTGTATTTAAGGTATTAAGGTTTTACCATTTTCGAAGAATTGTTGTGCATCAGTTTTTTGTTCCAATAATACTGTGTGGCAATCATAAAGTTAGAAATTATACACTCAGAATGGAATCTTGATAAAAATAACTTTTATTCCTGACTAATTCTTTTATGAATTGAAATAAATTTCAGATGCCTTATGACAGTAGTAAGATATTTCAGAATATATATATATTTAAATAACATGGTTTTAATTTAAATACAAATTTAATGTGTATTTGGGAACCAAATTTTCACAATCTAATCAGGCATCCTTCCTGTTATGTTTCAAATACTGTTCAACATATTATTCGTGATTGTCTTGTGTTTCATTACTATTGTCTCATTTTTTTTAAGTTATCTGTTTTTAACTCATATGAATTAGGGTTAGGAACTACTACTTGTTTGTGTTGTAATTAAAATTTTGATTTTTCTATAATTAAGGTTTTAACACAGACATTTCATATCTTGGTATTTTTTTTTATTATGTGGCCCAAAAATGTTGCAAACATTTAAATAAATATTTGGTGAAGTATGTTCAGATTTTGTTCTGTGCATGAACTCCAATATTCATGCACACAAAATAAATAAAACAGTGACTTTTGTATTCGATACATGACACAAATACTTTAATTATGTATAATTCATTAAATTGTAAAAACACTTATAAATGTTCACCATTAGTTAGTACAAGGCGGAGCATATTATCTAGCCCTAATACTTATTGTTACTTGTATTTTTATTTACACAACTTAACCACTTTATTCATGCACTTCTTAAAGCTTATGTTTTTAAAAAATATGCTTGTGCCGAGATGAATTACAAAATAAAACCAAGATTCTGGTGTTGCTGGAAGAAACAAGAATCACATTTGCACGACAAGGCAACAAATCCTTGAGCAGAATTTTTTCTGCGCTTCATTTAACTTTAAAATACACAAGTAAAAATTGTCTTTGATTATAATAAATATTACTTTGAGAAAAACAAAAAAAATTAATGCTAGCAAATTATTATTAAATTTGAAATTGTATATAGAATTTACATATTCACATATGTTTTTCTCAGATACTGTTGAGTCCTTTTTCTAACATAATCAACTTATAATTAAATTAATCTTGTTTGCAAAACACATTTAAAAAAAACTTTAATTCAAGGTACAAATTGTACCCGTTTAAATCATAAATCGTTATATAACTGTCACAGCTTAATTATGTATCCTGATTAAAAGAAAAAATAGTTTAATCCAATATTACTTTACTTTTTAAGCAATCAGCCTGATAAACATAAAGTGTTTATATATAAAACATACTATAATTCAGATGAGCTTAATTACACTTTAACTATCCACATGAATTTTTGAGAGGGCTTAGAATAATTACAATACCAGAATAAATATTGGGGCCTTTATTTTTAACATGTTAGAATCAACCGATGATCTAATGATGCGTACCAATATTAAAACATGAAATAATTTGAAATATAAAATAAGCTTAATCAAAACAAAAGGCTGAAATAGCCGTTAATAGCTTAAAAATATATCTGTTTAAGGCAGAAAATAATTTAAAGCTTATATCGGAAGTATACAATCAAACGCCAGAAGCAAATTTAAATAGGCTTACTCAGCAACATTTTAACTACACAATTAAACGAGAATAAGTCTATAGATGTATAAAAAAAATTTACTCAGATTATTTCCTATCGAATGTAAATATTTGAATGAGAGAATTATGATATTAAATATATCAATCAAAGTAAAATTGATGTACAAGATGTAAACAACTTTCTCATAGAGAAATCCGATGTTAACGCATACCTTAAAGGTTTGTTTTGGTAGACATATACAGGGGTTGGACAAAAATATGGAAACACCTTTTAAAAAACATGTTTCTTTGCTTAATATGGTGTAGGAAACCCGTTGGCATCCAAAACAGCTTGCAGTCTTCTCGGAATGGATAAATACAGTTCCTGTATGTGTGCCAAGGGAATATTATACCATTCTTCCTGCAAAACGGTGGCAAGTTCAGATAACGATGTTGGCGGTGGATAACGAGAACGCACTTTCCGTTCCAATGTAGACCACAAAGGTTCGATAATATTCAGGTCTGGTGACTGTGGTGGTCAGGGGAGATGGGACAAATCCTCCTCGTGCTCAGAAAACCAGTCCTGGACAATGTGAGCAGTGTGAACAGGGGCTTTGTCGTCTTGGAAGACACCATCACCATCGGGGAACAAAGTTTGTACCATGGGATGAACTTGATCTGCCAAAATGTTCACATAAGTCTTGGCAGTCATGTGCCCTGACACAGTTATCATGGGGCCAGCAGAGAACCACGATATGGCTGCCCAAACCATAACAGAACCCCCGCCATGTTTCACTCTTGGCAACAAGCAGTCTGTATTATAGGCTTGAGATGGCGTTCTCCAGACGTAAACTCGGCCAGAAGTGGGAAACAATGTGAAAGAAGACTCGTCAGACCATATTACACGCTTCCACTACCCTATAGTCCAGGCTTTATGACTTAAACACCACCTTTTCCTGTTACGGGCATTAGCATCACTGATGAGTGGCTTCTCAATTGCAGCACGGCCAGAAATTCCCTGTTTATGAAGCTCCCTTCTAATTGTTTTGGTACTCACAGGGTTCTGTAACACAACATTCATTTCAGCAGTAACTTTTGCAGCTGTGGTCTTCTTATTTTTCGTCACAATTGCCCTTAATGATCGTCTGTCACGATCACTCAGCACACACTTTCGTCCGCGCTGTGATTTAGCAGATGATGTTTTTCCGCTTTTCAAATATGCGGAATAAATCTTCGATACAGTACCTCTTGAAACACTAAACACCTCGGCTACCTTGCTTACGGAAGCACCTACCATACGTGCTCCAACAATTTGCCCACGTTCGAAGTCTGTTAACTCTGACATAATGCAATGACAACCTCACATAACAGTACTCCGACAACAACTGAACTGTTTAGCACATTTACGAAGTTGTATAGGTGGCGTTAGTAGTCAAAAACGCCAGCGCCACCTACATATTTCATTAAAATCAATCTTTCTTTTCAAACATGCATTTTACAAGGTGTTTCCATATTTTTGTCCACCCCCTGTATATTGGTAAAATTATTAAATTTTTGCTATGTATGATTTATGACAAATTTAATTATATTTAATTAATTATTATTAAATATTATATATTAATTATTTAACATTCTTGTTTCAAAATTGTGAATGTTTTTAAATGCTTGATATGAATGTGTATGATATTCAGAATAAATTTTTCAAAAATATGATTGGTTTTATTTTTTTCTGTGTACAACAAATCATTAGTTTTAGATATTAGCTTTGTTATGATGTTAATTCAAAAGTAAATATATAATAGATGGGGAGGGGAATGCCATACACTAAGTTTTTTATAATGGTAAATCTAATATTCATCATAATGTTTCCAAGATATTTCCAATAACATAATTAAATGACTAAACTTTAAATAAAACTCACTTTTCTGCATGTATAGGAAACAAACTATATATTTTAACAAAACTATATATTCCTTCTAAAAACATAAATATAATTTTTAATGAACTGAATTGCTTCTGGAACTAATAGCTCAAATTTCTTACACATTTGTTTTGAAAAGAATTTAACTCTTGAATCGCATCTATTTTCATTAATTAAAGATTTATTAAACCTCTCGAATTGAATTAAATTTAAGGTATAAGTTCAAAGTACAGTTTATGATCACATAACAGTTGCATTTTTGTTTCTAAAAGTAACAGTTTTGTTACACACAGTAAATGAAAGAATTTTGATTCGAAGTTTTGCAACAAAAACTTCATAAAGTGTATGTTAAATAATATGTAAGATGAAGAAAATGATACTTGCAAATAAAGGAGCACTTATTTAATTCCCTTAAAATTTAACTTGATGTACATTTTTCTGTTCAAAATTCATATTCAATACAACAACAGTATCGAAGATAAATTCATAACATACTCACTGGATTGTTTGACTCTCATATTTGATGCAGTAACAGATTCGCAAACAAATACATGACACTCACCTTTCTATTTCACATTCATAATTGATACAGAAATATCTTTAAAAATAAGTATGTGAATTTTCCATTTATAGTACGTACTTGTTTCTTAAAATGAGTACGTGAAGTTTCCATTTTGAGTACGTACATGTTACTGAAAATGAGTACGTGCGAATTTTAAATTTTGAATACGTCGGGATCGGAGCTATTTTGAGTATGTGAAGTATTCAAAAATGAGCATGGGAAGTTTCCATTTTGAGTACTTACCTGTTACTAAAAATGAGTTCGTGCAAGTCTTAAATTTGAATACGTTGGGATCGGAGCTATTTTGAGTGTGTGAAGTATTCAAAAGTGAGTACGTTGTACTCGATTTTGAATACCCGTTTTTCGCAGTGTATTTTTCTTTTGAAAATTATCTTCATTTCCTAGGGACGCTCACAAAATATTAACTATAAAATAGTGCATATAGATTATATATTAAATTATAGATAATGATGGGTAGATAATTTTAATGATAAACGGTTCTTTCTCATTTGAAATATTTGTTATTATTTAAATATCAATTTAATATACTTTTAATTAAATATTCGTTTCTGGAATGTAATTTAATTATATAATTATTTGATTCTTTTGATTATTAGTTCTTAGAATTAATCTTTTCTTAGTTTCAGGGTTAATTTTTTATTAGACATTTTTAATTGTCCAGAATTTGTTTCCACTCAAAGGCTAAACTGCCTAGCTATATTATGAAGTTTTTACTATTCGTCTCAAACAACGATGATGTATAATTTCATTGACAGAAATACGAAAAGGAATCTGACTTCAAACATGATTCAAATATAATAAGAAGGTTGAAATAATTGCAAATTGTGTGTTATCTTTGAACCAGAGCAATACGGGAGCTTTCGGTGACAACTTACTTCTTAATTTTCACCCAGACTCAAATAACGAAGACGACAGCTTGAAGTGGTATTTCTGTCTCCTACCCAACACCATTAACAGCATTTTGAAGCTATGTTCCATTTAAAGTGTAGGATCATACATTACTTAAAATCTTGTGTCTCAAATGGAATAAGAAACACGTGTGTTATTTAAAACTAATGCAACTATTCAGTACCACTTAGAATAATTTTTTCACTTCTCTGTCTCATTACAGATCACGAAAGTCCACTTGCAACTTTATTTTCTATTAAGTGAACTGCTTCAACTACGAAACACGTTTTTAAAAATAATAAGATACTTTCGTTAGTGTTGTTTATTTTACTTAATTAACAAACCTATCTCTATCGGGATCACTTTCCTATATGGCATCGATGGTCTGATGGTCACGGATGCGAGCTTTATGGCTGATAATTTCAGATTCAATGAGTGCATCCAAGTCTTGATTCGATCACAGATTAATCACTCAAAACTATAATGTGTGCTTTCCATTGCATGAAACTTAGTTTCAAAGTCATTACGTGGTGTGAGAGAAAGTTTGGAGAGAGTGATATACCGATTCAAACTTGCGGTTTAGCCCTACCACTTGGTGATGAAAGATTTATTGGAGATAGAGAGAGAGAGAGAGAGAGAGAGAGAGAGTTTGTCAAATGTGGCAACCCTCATTTACACTACGATTCGTTACAGTTGGTTTGTCGACGTATATATAGCAACCCTAAAATCACTCCAAGAATACAGTGGGATTAAACCTCATTTTAACCTGTCTTTAACACTTTGGCAAAACTTATCGAGACTCATCGCCAATAGTAACCATGCAGTTCTAAAGCGTTGTTATTTCCTCGACAGGATGATATTTCAAGCAAAAGTAATCTCACCGTTAGACCATTACGCGTAAAAATAAAGGTCTCTATACATGCTTCCACCCTGCAGTAAAATTTTAATATTATGCAACACCTTCTCAAAATATGAACGTCATAATCCTTTTGAAAAGGTTTTAGTAGAAAAAACGAGGAAACTTTTCTAAGGGAAAATCTGTTATTTGATTACTATAATTTTTGCTAATGCAAGAACAATGGAAGCAATTAAATCTAAGAATTAGTTGTTACTGTTCTCAATTCAAACAGATCAACCATCCACAATTTCAAACAGATACAGAGACAAGGTCTTGTCGAGACTCCTTTTTTGGAAGATGAAAAGAAAGAAGCGATTCTCTCTCCTTGCATAGCATTTTATTTATCTCCTTATTTATCCCGGGACGGGCATCCATCTTTGCCTCTCTTGCGAGTTGAATAGCGCAGGTGGCGATTCCACCACCTCCCGCGCATCCCTCACCCACGCTCCCGGTAGAGAAATGGATGAAAGTGGTCAACTGATTTCTCTCCCCAGTTTTTTGAAGGAAGACACAGCGTGTAGTAAATTTTTTCACTCATTTCTTTCCCTATTTTTTCATAGTTTTTTCCCCCTTATTTCTTGTTTTTCCCCTCCCTTTACGCTGGACCTTCCGGGGGAAGAAATGCGGCCAATGACATATGGAGTGAGAGGCCACCTATCTGCTTTATTTTTATGGGTTGTTGAATAAAGTAATATATCTTGTTCGCTTCCAGACCGGAGTTTCTTTTTTGGAGATTTTATTTTTATTTTATTATCATTGCCCTCTCTCCACATCAATGAAATATTGATCCGTCTTATCCCTTGTTTGGAGAATTTTACCAGAAAATTCATTTGTCCACGTTATTAATTAAAAGGGATTGTTTATTAACGTCGCAGTAAAAAAGCAAAACGAGGGCTATTGGCGATGGATCTCGTAATTTTGGGCTTCGGTCAAGTGACGACGACGACACCAGCTGGTGAGCTGTGTACCTCCCTCTCCAAACTTCCACACTATACTAACGGAAAGACCTCGACCACATTTAACGTGCCTCAGCCCTGTTGTACGTCGGATCTTTAGTGGCATCGGTGCTCGAACCTATGACTTGGTGACCTATGAACCGGTGACGAAAACAACTCTGGCCACGAGACCTCGACCATGACCACTAGGCTACAATGGCCTAATTAAACAGGATGGTCACCTTTCATTAGTAAATAGTTAATGTTGTAACCTGACGATGTTTCATTAAGAGTCCGCAAAAAGATACATAAAAATAAAGAGTTTTTTTTTTTTTAATTCATATCCTGTGGGAAGAGACATTTTTAATTCTTTTTTTTTCTCTGACAAAGAGATATTTTGAGCTCATGTTGCAGCTGCTGGATATACATTTTATCACGTATCTTTCTCTTTTGAGTGAAAATATTTTTCTTATTTACGTTTCGAAAATTTTGTCATTCATCTTTCTTCCAATGAAGTTGTCCTTCATGGTATATAGTGATTAAGATTCTGTACTACAGGTTATTTTTGCTTCAGATTCGGTACTGCGGATTCTCTTTTTTGACGCGGTACCCGAGTAAAAAAAAAAAAGAAGTGGACGTTCGTGTGTGTCAAGGCTCAAGTCCAGAAACATATTCGAAATCTTATTTTACAAAAAACAACCAAATAAGAAGGAAAAATACTGTAGTTGTCATAAGTTAAATATTCAAAAAGTTCTATGCAGTCTTACAAATATCTGATTTAGTTGCCCAAGGTAGGTTTTACAAGGTTTTTTTAGAATTATTATTAAGCTAATCAATTGAATATAAGAATTAAAGTAAACGAGAGATGAAATATTGAGAAATGGACAATAATAAACTTTTCCGATATTAAAATTAATCGAAACGATAAATTATATTAAATTGAATATATTTAAGCTAAATGTAATTAAAATTGAAGCAAACGATAAATTATTAAATTGAATATTATGTCAGCTACATGTTATTAAAATTGAAGCAAACTATAAAAAAATTAAAAAAATATCTGATACTCCAAAAGTGATCCAACTAAAAAAATAGCTATTAGATAACTCGAAATTATTAAAGCAATTAGATAACTCGAAATTATTAAAGCTATTAGATAACTCGAAATTATTAAAGCAATTAGATAACTCGAAATTATTGAAACTCATCAGATTTATCATGCAATTCACTTGTATTACAATTGCAATGTAAAATATCATGAATTAAATATGTAACCCACTTATTCTTTCATTTGAATAAATACACTGCGAAAAACGGGTATTCAAAATCGAGTACAAAGAACTCACTTTTGAATACTTCACGTACTCAAAATGGCTCCTTTCCCAACGTATTCAAATTTAAGACTCGCGCGTACTCATTTTTAGTAACAAATACGTACTCAAAATGGAAACTTCACATGCTCATTTTAAGAAACAAGTACGTACTCGAAATGGAAAATTCACATACTCATTTTTGGAGATATTTCTGAATCAATTATGAGTGTGGAATAGAAAAATGAATGTCATGCATTTATTTGCGAATCTGTTACTGCATCAAATATGAGAATCAAACAATCCAGTGAGTATGTTATGAATTTATCTTCGATACTGTTGTTGTATCGAATATGAATTTTAAACAAAAAAAATGTATATCAGCTTAAATAAGCTCTTCTTTATTTGCAAGTATCATTTTCTTCATCTTACATATTATTTAACATTTAACATACACTTTATGAAGTTTTTGTTACAAAACTTCGAATCAAAATTCTTGCATAACAAAACTGTTACTTTTAGAAACAAAAATGCAACGGTTATGTGATCATAAACTGTACTTTGAACTTATACCTCAAATTTAAATCAATTCGAGTGGTTTAATAAATCTTTAGATAACGAAAATAAATTCGATTCAAGAGTTAAATTCTTTTCAAAACAAATGTGTAAGAAATTTGAGCTAGTAGTTCCAGAAGCAATTCAGTTCATTAAAAATTATATTTATGTCTTTAGAAGCAATATATAGTTTGTTTCCTATACATGCAGAAAAGTGAGTTTTATTTAAAGTTTAGTCATTTAATTATAAGTTATTGGAAATATCTTGGAAACATTATGATGAATATTAGATTTTCTATCGTAAAAATTTAGAGTGCAGCATTTTATTTTAATGCCCTCCCCCCCCTTTTTTTTTTATTTAACATACATTTCCTTTTAAATTAACATAACAAAACTAATACCTATAATTAATGATTTACTGTAAACAGAAAAATAAACAAACCAAGTCATATATTTGAAACAAGAATATTAAAAAAAAGTTATTTTTTCATTCCTGAAGATGAAGTCATATCGTTTTAAAAATCACTCATAAACACTGCTATGTAGTCCAACTCCATCCCATTTGTACAACTTAGCTTATGTTTTAATGTAGCATACAGTGAGGTATCATTTAAAATATAGGGAGTTCTAATATGCGTAAAGGTACATAATTAAACAGATTTTTTGCTTCTTTCAAATCAACATCTCATCAAAATACTAAATATGAGTAAAAATGCTTTTCAAATAGTGCTGTTTCAAATAATAAATCCAAACAACTTATTTAACCATAAATTATCACCTAATATTTTCCAAAGTGCAATTTATATGTATTTTCTCTAAATCGAATACCTTGGTCTAAAAGTTGTTTCAAATCTTGAATAAGTGGTTCAAAAATTGCCTTATACAAGTATTTTTCAACATCTAGAGAATAATGAACATTTGCTAAGAAAATAGAGCTTAAAAATGACTACATTGACAAGGAGATATATTTAATTGTGGAATAGAAATTTTTTTATTATGTATACCAATATGTTAACTAATTCAACACCATCTATAATTATATAAGCTCAATATTTATTGTATCCATTATTGTAAAAGTTGAATTAGAATAGTAATAAAATCCATCTTGGATACTACATTAAACAGGATCTCTTTGACTAAAAAAAATACTTATTTACACACTACCTAAATTCTTTTGTTTGAAGCAAAATTTTAGTTGATTTAAAGCACATTGCATAAACAGATCTTATGAACTATAGTTGCAGATTACAAGTAATTCCGAATACTCCCATGTCTACTGAATACACTAAATAGTGTTAACTTCAGTAATTTTTGTACAAAACTAGCACAGAATTTACTATGTCTTAGTTACGAAACTGAGAATTGAACTTTTACTCATAGATATCAGGTGATATGCTTCACAGCAACGCAAAATACATGCCAGTTGTTTGAAAACTTGGCAAACAAAACATATTTAAATTTCGCGAAGCAGTGAATGATATTAATAACTAAAAGAGAGCATATTTAATGACAAAATAGACAAAAGTTGCAATTGAATTCGAACAATTTTGAATTGTAAAATTTTAACTACAAAAGGCGAAAAGAAAACCATTTTGAACTTAATAAAACACAAAAAACTTGATCATCACAGATATATGAATGAATTTCATTCAGCTTGTAGCTGCCGTCCCCAGTATCTTTCGTTCATCTTCTCCAAAGCATAAAAACACTTTATTAAAGAAACACGATAACTTCATAAAAAATACTTACTATATATGTTTTTACCAACAGTATTAATACGATATTTTTGAAGAATATAGGTGATGAACGGATTACCTTCTTCTAACTTGACAAAAAAAAAAAATTATGATCTATATTATGTTCCACTGTAACAGACTCTGCCGTAATATTTTAGTGTTTTTAGTGTTTGCACATGCTGCTTATTTTTAAAAATGAGACTGATTATCACTAATATAAGTTTTGGTATGTGTCCTGTTTGTTTGATTTAATTAACGTCGCAATGGGAGCAACAAGGGCTAAGGTATGTGTCTTGTTATTCACAATATTCAGAATTTTAATTTCTGCTCTTCATTTTACTTGAAAACATAAAAGTGAAAATTGTATTTGATTCATAAGTATTACTTTGCAAAAAACAAAAAAAAAAAGTTAATGCTAGCAAATTATTAAATTTGAAATTGTATATAGAATTTACATATTCACATATGTTTTTCTCAAATACTGTTGATTCCTTTGTAAAGCATAACAATCAACATATAATTTAATTAATTAATTTAGTTTGTAAAACACGTTTTAAAATTTTTTAATTCAAGGCATAAAATCACACTTATTTTATCATAAATCATTATATAACTGTTACGGCTTAATTATGTATCTTGATTAAAAGAGAAAATAGTTTAATCCAATGTTGCTTTATTTTTTAAACAGAGTCAGCCTCATAAATATAAAGTGTTAATAAATAAAAGATACTATAATTCAGAAGAGCTTAATTACACTTTAACTATTCACATTTATTTTTAGAGAGTTAAGAATAGTTACAATACTAGAATAAATATTGGGGCCTTTATTTTTAACATGTTAAAATCAACCGATGATTTAATGATACGTAACAATATTTATACATGAAATACAAAATAATCTTTATCAAAACAAAAAGCTTGAATGGCCTTTAACAGTTCAAAAATACATCTTTTTAAAGCAGAAAATAATTTAAAGCTTACATCGGAAATATACAAACAAACGCCAAAAGCAAGTTAAAATAGGCTTAGCTTACCGACCGACATTTTAACTACATAATTAAACGAGAATAAGACTATAGAAAAATAAATGTACTCACATTATTTCCTATCGAATGTAAATAATTGATATGGTGAATGTGATAAAAGTTTACCTTATTTTGGCAGATTATTTAAAAAAAAAGATATGTATATAAGTTGATTGCATAAAATTTTTTACTCAAAGTCATACGTACTCATTTTAAAATTCATGTGTTCTTTTGTGTGTAGCGTGGTCAATATGAAATATAATTCGAAATATTTAAGTGAGCCAGATTTTTGAACCAAATTTTTAAAATACGTATCCAGTATATAAAATGAACTTTTACAGTCCTTAATATCTATAATAATTTTTTTGAGAGTGTAGATTTACATTTTTTTGGGTTTCGAATACATGCAATGTTTTACATTCGATACAGACATACGTTCAAATTTAATACAAACATACTCATTTCAAAATGAGTACTTCCGGGTATTCATTTTCGAGTACTTCTTTTCTCTCCGTGTATCGCTTGAGCACTGAGCAAGAGTTATTGGCGATGGATTTTATAATTTTGAACCAATTTCATAAGACGAGGATGGAACATGAGCTAGAAAATTACATTCCTATCTCTTACACAATCTTTCAGGAGAATTTCGAGACCCAGTTAAATTTAACGTATAGCAATCTTAATTACTCCACATAATGGTGAAATCCTAATTCTCACCGCCAAATCAAATCGTATATTGCAGACCAAGCAACTGAACCATCATGGGTCTCTATAGTTCTGCCTGAGACTAAAATTCTAGTCACTGTATTCCATCTCTTATCAATAGAATACGATTAGTTACTTGATCTTTTGGTGCAAGTTAGAAGAGCTAGGGGGGGGCAAGGGGTTCAAGCAAAAAGCAAGTATAAAAAAGGGGTTCAAGTATATTCCTCATCACATGATAGTAGCTCAAAATTACGAATGACTCAAGATGATCACGAGTTGTTGCTATACTAATTCGGCCCTAGACGTTTTTCCAACCCCATGAAGGGGGGGAAAGAGTTGTTGGTGACCTTGAGTGCCGCTCATGTTTCGAACTCTGGTCCAGTGGAAAAGTTGACCAGTCGCTTTTTGCTGTGCCTTTACCAACTAGGCTGAAAACACGTCTCGTATGGCAAGTTAGCAAGGCTTCAACTTCTAGCGTTGTAGTGGATCGTGTAAATTGTTTCCAAATGTATATCTATGATTTAGACAAGGCCTGTCTGACATGGACCCACCCGGTGTTATCCTGTGGCCTACGGAGCTGGATCATCAGAACAAAAATTTAAAGTTGTATTGTACATAAAAGTACCAAATAAAATTTCTTTTTGAGTTGTTCGTTTCATATCCCATTACTACTGGAATGTATCAGTATATAGACTCAACTGTAATTCCAATTTTTTCTTCTATATTCCTGTTAAAAACAATTTCAAAGTTGAGATTATTTTAAAAAGCTCGTTTGCCGTCTTTCGTGAGTGGGCAAAACACCAGCAAACCTATTGAAGAGCACGGGAGAATTTATTTAGACAAAAGGAAACCAAAATACTACTAAATTTTAAAAAAATCATTAAGCTTTCAGAATAACCAAAATTGAAAATAAAAATACTAACCTAAGTTAAAAAAAAATTTTATGAAAATAAGCCAAAAATTATTTAAATACTATCATACAAAAGTATTAACTTATATAGGTATAATCCATTAATTAAAAATTACAAAAGTATTTAAAAGGCAAGGCAAAGTAAGGGAATAGAGAAAAAGTAAAACAAAAAAAATGGAGTTGATGTAATTAATATTGTTCCGAACTTTGGAATGGAAAAATGTATTTAAACTAGTATTACGGATCTAAGCATTGTACTTCAATGAATTACATTATATATATATATATATATATATATATATATATATATATATATATATTATGTAGCCACAATATATGTGTGTGCGTGAGAGGTGAAATCCATTCCAATATCTTTTTATTTTCGGTTCTTTTAGCGCCAAATTAAATTTTCATGTTAAAAATACTACTACTTTTACCTCTCGAGTCGTGGAAAATGACTAATCCTCTCAAGCCCCGTTAGAGAAACCAAGAACATTTTACAAGAAAAATAAGGAAAATTACATTTTATTGAATTAAATGTTATCGGGGAAAATATAATTCAAAAAAATGTCCTGCTCTACAATACAATGCTGGTGCTAAATTATTAACAATCAAAAGACTCAAAGCAGTCAGTCTGACTGGAACCTTTGCTTTTGAGTCAAATATGTTAAGCTTGGTGCTGGCTGTTGCTATTTCTCAAGATTCGTACGTCATGTTCTTTCCCCCTCTTCTTGTAATGCACATCCGCGCTCTTCAATAGGGTGCTGCTTGGGCCACTCGCCGTTTAAAATGAGCTCAACTATGCAATGGTTTCTGAACAAGAATATC
This sequence comes from Nephila pilipes, assembly GCA_019974015.1. Classification (NCBI taxonomy): domain Eukaryota; kingdom Metazoa; phylum Arthropoda; class Arachnida; order Araneae; family Nephilidae; genus Nephila; species Nephila pilipes. The sequence goes on along the minus strand of BMAW01106369.1, from coordinate 603,763 downwards.
AAAGAAAAATTTTGATGATAGCTGAATTAATATAGTAAGATATTCCCCGTGAAATACGATATGATATGAATGACTCGTTGTAGAATATTTTTTGGTACTTTTATGCACAATAAATTTTAAACATTTAGCGGGTTAGCCAAGCCTGATCTAGAAATAAAATGAAAGAAGGAAATAGGAAAAAATCACGTAAGTGTTGATTGATAAGAAAAAAAGGTTGAAAACGGAGAAAGATTGCTGAAATATCCCACGGGAGAGTGTCATCCGTACTTATCAAACACAGAATACATACGAGCATGAGAGAGAAGAAAGAACACATGGTTGCAACAGTGTCACAAACTCCTTATTTACCAAAAGAAAATAAGTTTATGAGGAGAATCAGATTACGCACCGGTAATGGTTTTTAGCTTGATGGTAAGCACCCCTTGATTTTATAAATCTTACCCACACATTCACACACACACGCGTGTGTGTGTGTGTGTGTGTGTGTGTGTGTGTGTCGAATCACTTCTTCTACCCGACTCTAGTGTCAAAACTCAGTCAAATACAACTAACTCTAACAGTCAATAAGCTATGCAAGAATACTCTAGTCAAGTCTCACATAACTATTTATTTATCAATTTCTGTAATATAATGTCTAAGAAATATTTGCTCTCTTTGGTGACCCCTTGGATTAATTCGCTTATTCAACTACTACAGAAACAAAAACTCTCTTACCAAAACCTCTGCAGTTGAGATTGTCTTGATTTCTCAAATCCTCTGCTACCGCTATCGCTCGTAATAACTCTTGATATCATCTATTGCTTGAAAAGCATACACTTAGCGCTAGTCCCACTCGTCCTCTGTTTTCTAAATTTCCTTTTTCTTATATACCGTCACATCTATCTCATTTCATTTTATTTTCACCTGCCTCTTCTTTGCATAATCACGTTTCATTTGGTTGGGAAATAATAGTTATTTCTTGCAGTCAGTCTCAATTAAAGTCCCCATGGTTAGTGAAGAGAAAATCGCGAATAGTCCAACGTCACATGTATATATATATATGTATATATATATATATATATATATATATATATATATATATATATATATATATATATATATATATATATATATATATATAAAGAGAGAGAGATAATTATTATCAGACTAAAACCTAATAAAAGGGAAAATTTCCTTGACATTTATCTTGAATCTTGACAATTTAAGACCTTTGCGCTTCACAAAATATTTCATAAAAAGCTTTAGAAATTACCATTGATATAAGAAAAGTTTAAAAAAATATCTAAATCCATGGGAATAATAGCCTTCGTTGCTCAATTTTCCAAGGAACCCCTTCGATCGATTAATCTTTTAAAATCGCACAGTAAGATAGTATTATCAAACAGAGAACAAGCCTCTGACTTAAATGATAATAAAATAAGTATCAAACTTAATTTTAATCTCTTTCCGCATATGATAAACAGTTCAACTAAATGACTGACAGTTAGATGCGGTAAGGCACTCTTTCATTCGGTACTAGATGTTCCGCATCTCTCATTTGCTCTTCCGCATCCCAAGTACTATATATAGGCTCTCATCCGCTCAATCAACAAATCAAATTCCAAAATAGTTGTCTGAAATCAAAATCGTAATGATAATAAACATATTAACTATAAAATTGCATGTATTTAAATGCTTATTTTTATTTATCTGCGTAATTTAAATACTTAAAGGACATTGTAATAAAATTAAATTATTTAATTTCAATATTTCTGTATTCGAATTACATTTGTGTACACTATTTATATTAATTGTAACATGTGCATTCAAAACTATGCACTCTACATTTATACATAATTATTATATAAAGGTCTGCGCAAAATTAATCATTAAGCGTATATGATAAAGAAAATATTGATTTTTTTTTAGGGAGGAAAATTATATACAGCAGAACCTCACAATAAGAGACATCCACCGAACCAGACATGTTGTGCCTTGTGTAGTGGCGTCTCTTAATAAGGGGTAAATACATACATAATAATAATACATAATTCTGTTCTGTAAAAACATGCGTAATAATACAGGATTCTGTTCAAAGGAACTGGGACCAACAGAATTGTCTCTGAAATAGAGGTGTCTTTTACAAGACATTCTACTATATATTAGTAATATAATATTTTAAGAAATTCTTTATACTACTATATGGAGGGATTCCTTTTTAGAAGATATCACTATTTCTTCGTGTGATACGAAAACAGAAATTTATATGAAAAATTAAGAATAAAATTAACCAAAAAAAATACCTAACGTCTAGAATATTAGATAAAAAAAATTCTTAGATTTTTAAATTACTTACTCATTTTGACATAAAATATGAAATTTCGCATTAATATAAATTTGTTTGCTTAAATTTACACATAAAATGTGAAATTTGTACTTAAGGGAATATTACTTAAATTTATATAAGCCATACAATTTTAAATTAATATGTAAAATAACAGAACAAAATATATTGAAAATGTAGTGGGGGTTTTTTTCTCCAGTTTTTATAGAAAAAATGTAAAGAGACAGCACTTCTACTGCTTCTAATATAAGTAGAAAGCCATAAAGCTATCGAATAAGACCATAAAATGTGGATTTTTGAATGAATTTCTAAATGTATGAGAGAAAAAAGAAAATTCGGATTTATTCATATATTTTTATATTTTTCTCTTCCATTAAAAAAAAAGCAATCTTACCTTTTTAACAATTACAAAAAAAGAAAGAAAAAAAAAAGAGCACAAATCATACATTAGTCATTTTTATATCCATGAGTATTATGAACATATTTCTTAACCTTTTTGTTCTCATACAAAAATGCATTCTGGATTGTCAGAAAATAACATAAAAATTTTTGACGAATGTTAAATAATCAGATATTTGAGAAGATTTTAAAGGAAAAAAAACGCGAAGGTTTTCCCGCCACCTACTTTCTAAAAAAATATATAAAAATCTTAGCAAAGTGTGAGAAAAACAGAAACTCACTGCCGTAGCACACCTGTTATGTTTCCCTTCAGAAGCAATACATCAAACTGTAAGTTAAAACATTCCGTCTGGTTTTTTTGAATGCATGACGGAAGGTCGAATTCAATGGTCGTTATTTCTAACCATGAGTAGAAGAGGATGTTTAAAGCAAATTTCCGAAGGAAAGTAAAAAAAAAAGGGGGGGAGGCGGAGAACATTCTTATGGTTTCACCCCAAAGGAAAAAAATTCACGAGGGACCATAGTCTCCAAGATTTGTATCTTTTGAAACAGGACAATCGTAAAGATGTGTTACAATCTGCTATTTCGCATTTAAGAAAGAGGTCAAAAATCTGGTCAAGCGAACAAAGATATTTCTCTACATACTCTACATGAGTGTGTACAGAAAATTTGTATTTTCGCATCATTAGATATCACAATATTGTGTCGGATGTACCATGATTTCCATTAAAAATAATGATTTCCATAAATCTATATTTTGTTGTAATAATTGGCTATATATTTTAATAATTTCAATAATAATAACTAGTAATATTTGAATAATAATAATTGACTATTTCAATTGTAACATTGTAATTAGCTATTTCAATAATTTAATAAGAAAAAAAATAAGCTTTTCTCCATCAAAAGTGATGAATTAATCTTTAACCACATAAAAACAATCGTTTCCTATTTTAAGTAATTAAAAAATAATAAAATAAAAGTAAGAAAAACAAACTTCCTGTACTCTTTGTAATTTTTTTTATATTATTTCTTCTAGTATGATTATGTTGAGTTTTTTTTTTTCCAAGACATTACATTTCCAATATTAAAATATTTACGATAGTCTAGAAGCACCTAATCAATTTCAAGAATTCATTTTGACATTTGCCCATCATCTTTTTTTTTACATGCGCCTAATTTAATAATAATATTAATCTTCTCGGATTTTATCTTTTCAGAACTTGCTAATTTAACATGTATTTGAGATAATTTGTATTTCCTCATAAGATTTTCTCATAACATTTTTTTTTAATAAAAAAAGGAACGATAGGGAAAGAAAGTTTGGTTTGGTTTTATTAACGTCGCACTAGAAGCAACACGAAGGCTATCGACGACGGACCTCGTAATTTTAAACCTCGGTCAAGAAAAAGAAAGGAGCCATAGAGAATTTTCTCCCTCCTAAAAATTATTTTTGAACATTGTTGTTTTTTTATATTCATTATCTTAGTCATCTTCCCAACAAAAAAATTTAAAAAGGAGATTCAAAATTTTAACAAAATAAAAATATGTACCTGTATGCATTCAATTGTATTTGGAAAAATAAGTTTTTACTGTCCCTTTATTAATATATGAAATTCAATTTATTATTAAAACACAATGTTTTTATTTTAACGTATTATGAAAATTTGGCTCACCTTCAAAATAAATTGTAATATACAATATAGCTTTTTATTTAATATTGAATACATTTAACAAGAATGCATTTTCTAATTACTTCAACAATAATTTTAAAAATTCACATGAAATAAATGTTATTAATTATTCAGAATGTTATTCCTGAAACTGAGAGGGAAAAAAATATTTACATCAAGTTTTTTTTTTTCTACAAAATTTATTTACGTTTCAAATTGTAAAACGACTTTTGGACATCATCCCCTCCTTATAAAAATTATGAAATAAAAGGGGGGGGGGAATTTATGGTCTAAAATTTTGTAAAGATTCATTTTCACATTTAAAATTTATTCTGATTATTACATGATAGTACTTAACATCAAAAAAAAAAAAAAAAAAAGACAGAGAGAGAGAAATATGCGGATCAAATTCATAGAGCCATCATTTTAAAATAGCAGTGGGAAATATACCATACAAACAAACCATAAACATTCTGTAACCGAGTCATTCCAAGCTATTGAGAAAAAGAATCTTTTTGCGAGGGAAAAGAACGTTTCTCACGTATCGTGCTGACATGTTCCTATAACATTGCCAAAGCAGGACAAAAGACAGACGTCATTCTTTCAGCTTATTGTTGTGGGAAAGGACCACCAAGTGCGGGCTTTCAGCTCGCTGATGGATTTTCAAGTTACTTTGCTATTCAATATAAATCCAAATATTTTTTTTTAAAATTATAGTAATAAAGTTAAGTTTATTAATTTATAAATAAGCAACGGAAAGAATACTTTATTTAAAAATATTTTTATTTAATTCATCAAAATTGTATTTTCCATAAAAATAATTCAACATTTAATTTAAATGAATTATTTTTTGAGACCCGTTTTTTAAATATTTTCTCAAAGCCGGGAAAAATAAAATAATTCTTTTGGAAGTGTTTCAGCAACCATCGTGTTTATAGAGTGCTTTTTTTTATTAAAACTAATATTGTATTGAAATGTATATTAAGAAATAATTATGCCGTTGAGCAACTTGGTTCATGATAGGCCCGAGAAGAGCTGTAATTTGCTTCAAAGTGCATAGGGATTTTATCTTAAATGAACAGTGGGAAGAAAAATTTTATTAAAATTTAGAATGGGGGTATTCACACAATGATGTGCAATTTCGCTATAATATTTTATATAACATATTAGTAAATTATTACTTTTATAATCTTTTCTCCAATTTACAAATATTTAAGCATTAACGCACAAATAGAGTTAAAAATAAACTTGAAATAAAAATCACTCCTCAATGAAATTTATCTCTATATAAATTACCCTTTCAGACTTGCTTTAGATAAATGTTAAATAGGAGATGAGAACGCAAATGATCTTCTCTGAATACTAAGGAGTTATATATATATATATACTCTCTCTCATACATGTGTGCAGCCTAGACATATATGTAACATATATATACTATATGTATATGCATGCAATACATACATACAGCCCTAGACATATATACACATTACCTTACGATTTACATATATACATGCACGTACATTTACATATATACATGCAGCCACATTTACATATATACATTACATTTTATGTTACATGCTTATATACATTACACATTTACATATATAGCCACATGCAGCAGCCATTTACATGTAGCCTTATGTATATATATATATATATACATACATTTACACACATATATGTACATTGCATTTATATTATATTATATACTATTTTTAATTAAATTTTCTGCATTTTTATATGAGTTATAAGTGATTTATTTAACTTTTCACCTATGCCACATTTTTTATTGTATTTGATTTCACCTTCCTGAGGGTATGTTTTTTATGTTTATGTACATATATGTAGTCCCGATACCCATAAGAAATATTTACTTCATATTAAGCTCTACATATTATTATATTTTTGTCTTTATATGGTCCCTGGGTCCCTGTCCGTGAGAAAAAGTGACCCATCCAAGAGACGTCGGCTGGGAAAGGAATCCATGGTCAAAGGTATCGCATCTTTTCAACGTTTGAGTTGTCAGATAAAAGGAGGTGCAGGTCCATTGTCAAACAAACCACTCTTTACAACCAATTCGTAGTCTGAACAGTTTGAATTTAAACTCGGAACACTCTCCTATATAAAACCAGGATAGATTTACAATATGATCTTCTTCCAAGGATATCTGTTTGAGTAGGATAAGCCTAGTGATCACGATTGCGAACTCGCGGTCGGCGCGTTTCGTTGAGTCGCGTGTTTGAGTCCTGTGTCACTAAAGACCTACCTGTAGCGGGGCTGACGCACGTTCAATCTGCAGTACCTCCAGTCCTTCCGTTGGTGTGGTGGAGGTTTGGAGAGGGAGATGCCAGTTCGTGTGACGTCTTAGTCACTTGATCGAGGTTCAAAATTAAGAGGTCCGTCGCCAATAGTGTCGCTCTATGTGCTTCTCAGTGTGACATTAGTAAATAATCAATCAACGAAAAGGAAAAGTATGACTATCAACCTCATTCCAAGAACATACAAGAAACATGAGCCCATAATTACTTAGAATCGTTACATAGAAAAATGCGTGGAGGGGCTGACTCACTCCGATGAAAGGGATAACCGAAATTTTCTTTGCTCTGAGAAGGGGATAGGGGACAATCCTTTGGAAAAATATTTTAAATGAAACGAAATAAATGTTTTTTCTGCCCGCTTTTGTATCTGGCATCTGTGTTGAGCGTGCACCACCTCTCTTAACTTCAATACTACGCCAACGGGAGGACTTCGAGCCCCGACAGATTTAACGTGCATCAGCCCCAGCTACTTTAGTTTTAGTTTTTATTAACGTCGCACTAGAAGCAACATGAGGGCTATTGGCGATGGACCTCGTAATTTTGAACCACAGTCAAGTAACGAAGACGACACCTGAGTTGGCACCCTCCTTTCCTAACTTCCACATCACTGCCACGGGAGGACTTTGGGCCCCGACAGCTTTTACGTGCATCAGCCCCAGCTACACGGCGGGTCTTTGGTAGCCAAGGATCGAACCCGCGACTGAAAGAAAACCGCCGGCAATGAATCCGAAACCATGACCACTGGGCTACTGCGACAATTAAACAATCTACAAATTGCTCGTTAAAGGTTTTTAAATTATATAAAGAAAAACCTCAAAAGAGTGAAAAAATATTGATATATATGTATTCGCATAAAAATTGCATCTTACACTGTAACAGAAAATTAATTACGACTATGGCTATCTAATGGTTAAAGCTACGACTTTAGCGCCAGACGATGATACAGTAGCGAGGGTTCGAGTCTCGATTGCACCAAAGAGATTCAATATGGAATAAAGAAATTGAAGTGCCTGAAGAGTGTAACTGAGCTTCTCTCACAATCCTCTCAAGGGTAGAACAGTGATATCCAGCTTAGCACTCAGAGATTTGCCTTCTTTAGGTAGATAAGAGCACCATGACCCCGAGTGATCTTTTTCTTTTTCTTCGGGGTTTAGAGTCTTAAGTTAAAGCGGGTGGCATGTCCTCGGAATACCCTAACAACTCATTCTCTATTTTCCACTCTCTTCTTGCCAACCAATTTATTTTTTTTTAAATGTCTAGATCCCAACTACACGATGTCTGGCGCAGCATAGTCACATCTGCTTCTTGTGCCATAAAATTCCATCATCAATCATTCACTCATATAACAGCTCAAAAGAATCATAGTCATTCGACCACAATAGCCTAGTTGTCATGGTCGCGGACTCGCGGCCGGTGGTTCTCATTGAGTCGTAGGTTCAAGTCCTGATGCCACTAAAGACAAGCCGCGTAGCCGGGCTGATTCACATTAAATCTATCGAGGCTCAAAGTCCTCCCGTTGGCGTTGTGGGGAAGTTAGGAGAGGGAGGTACCAGCTCCGATGTCGTCCTCGTCACTTGACAGAGGCTCACGATTTCCGTCACTAATAGTCCTCATGTTGCTTTTAGTGCGACGTTGATAAAATCAATCAACAATGGATCAATCAGCTCACGCGCAACTGTAAAGCAAAACCATTAACTTCGTTGTTCTCCGTTTGCCTGTGTTTTACCCGGACACGGCTTGCACTATGTGACCAGACCCCTTGCATTGATTTGCAGTGGATGTAAAAAGGAAGAGGCGTGTGTAAGAATTGTACGTTCGCGGCAGAGTGTTTATAAAGTCTTGTCCAATGGAAATAAGACTCAAATCCTCTGCAAAAAGCAGATTCGCAAATAAGAAGAGTGCCCTGGGGCCTCCTTATGGTTCCTGGGCTCTTCTTAACGACTGGCTTAACTGCATCGGCTCTCCGGTTTAGAGCAGCGATAAATGACCATTTCGTCTTTGCCGCGTGAATTCCGAATGACTCGGAAGAAGGGGTTATGGAATGGGATGCAGGTGGTTTTTATTAGGACACGAAACCCCCAAACACGCAGTGTTTGCCGACTGATTCTTAAAAGATAACTTTAGAAACTAATTAAAAGCCAATTACGAATATTTTACAGAATTAATTCATTCAGTTAGATTCACTTCCTGCCATTCGATGAATAAAAGAGGCCGCGGTAACTTAGTCATGGTTGCACGTATTTATTTATTTTTTGAAGAGAACTATTATCCCAGATGCACGCATAACCTTTATTTTATGCAAATTCGCAATCTATTTATCGTTACTGTAATAACCTAGTTGTCAAGGTCACGAACTCACTGCTGGCGTTGTGGGTTTGAGTTTTGATGCCACTAAGAAAACCAACATGTAGCTGGATTGATACGCATTAAAGCAATCGAGGCTCCAAGTCCTCGCGTTGGCGTTGTGTGAAAGCCTGAAGAGGACATGCCAGCTTAGGTGTCAAATTTGTCACTTGACTGAGGCTTAAAATTGCGAGATCCGACGCCACTAGCTTTGCGTTGCTCTTCTAAGTGCGACGTTAATGAACCAACAATAAATCAGTTTTTTTTATTAATTACATCATTATTATTTTAGAAAAAAAAAATTAGTAATTTGATTTTCTCCTTATCGAAATCAAATAATGTCTTTTCAATGTTTTTTGCGTTTTGGTAATAAAAAAAAACTTACTTAATCTGATTAAATAATTAAAACAAATCTAAACATTTCATAGCAAACAATAATTCATTTGAGAAAATTTAAAAAAAAAAAAAGGTTCAAAATCTTTCAGTTGCTTCAAAATGTTTTGAGTAGTGTTGCGGATGATAGCTTAAACTAAATAAATTGTAAAATAAGAGTGGATTGTATTAATTTAGTCAAACATAACAAAATTTATTACTTTAGGCACCGATATGCATTCAAATTGGGTACACAGCAGTACATGATCATCATAAGCTCACCTCTATAGTCAAAGGTTGCGTTTGAACTGACACCCACGTGGCGGGAAGGAACAAGGGTCGCTTTGCTCGCGCCAAGCGCAAATTGCGCTTAGCCAAACCCTACCGAACAAGTTGTTTAACCCTTTCGCTCCCAGCGTATCACAGGCGATACTCTCGTGATGGCTCTCCTGTGCCCAGCGTATCACGGGCGATACGCTCCGTGAGTGTCTTCCACGGTCCAACGTATCAATAGAGATACGTTTGATGAGAACGTTTTATTTGATTTTTTTAATGTTACTTTAGGGCGTTACAATACCGCGAAATTTATATAGATAGGTTGTTTGGAGTATTGACATTGGTGATATGGGCTTGGATTTCACTTCTGGCTACCAGGAGGGGGGTAATTGTTGAAAGCACGTGCTGCGGCGCGACTCTTTAAATGTAATGACATGATTTAAAGGGTGCACTTGCTTTCGGTCTGCTTTTTTCTTTCTTCCTTGCTTCTTAGAAGTTCGACGGAGAATTTATGGTCCTTCATGGGGGTTAGGGCTTTTGGTAGCAGATACTCACAGCTGTTCGTTTCATTCGGTCGGTTTTTATTTGTAGAGATAGTCATGACGAAAAGAAAGTGTTTATCTGATACTGAGGTTTACGAAATAATAAATGAATCTGACAGTAATGTTAGCGAAAATAATCCAAATCTGTTCATAGACATTAAAGTAAAAAAAAAAACGGGAAGATCAAGATGTGCCCTTTGCTCAAAATCTTGCGTAAAGCGTCAAAATATGTGTGTAAGACATGTGACGTTGTACTATGTATTGAATTTTTTTTATAAATATACAATACAGCAAAATAAGATTTATTTTTATATCTATATATTCCATATAATGGTACATCATTACACCATGAAATTTATGTAATATATGTAAATATATTTTGTATTTTCTTAAAAGTAGGATTATTTATGTAATGTTATGTATAAAATATTCAATTTTCGATTAAATCTTTTTTTCTTTTGTATATATTAAGTTTAATGCATTTTAAATAATATATGTAAATACCAAAATATTTTAATAAATAGCCGATTTTTAGGAATTTTTTTCCATGATTTAGGCTTAATATCTAAAATCTTCTGGCACAGCGTGACACTCCGTGGTAAGAAGCCGCTTGCCCAGAGAAGCACTTTTTTTTTCTCCCTCCGGTAGCGAAAGGGTTAATACGAAGAGAAATCAGCAGTGGCAACTCTTAAAGAGCCGGGTAGTCACAGATGCTTCTGTCGAACTTCGCATTCGAATTCTGCTTCCACTTAAGACTTATCGTACAGCAGGGGAGATTCAGGTTAAACCAGTCGGAATTCATTCTCCTAAAGTTGGCATTATGCGGAAGTTAAAAATGGGTGTGCCAGCTAAGGTGTCTTCCTCTTCACCCTACCTTGTTTCAGATTAACAAGGTCACTTCGAGTCATTCAAATGGCCGAATTAGTCCAATGGTCGCATACCCGCGGCCGATGTTGTTTCTATTGAGTCATGGGTCCGTGTCCTGAGGACGATACAGATCCACAGAGCGGTTTGAATCTGGTCGAGGTCAAAAGTTCCCCTGCCCTTGGTGTGGTGTCGAAGTTTGGGGAGGGATAGGCCAGCTCAGATGTCGTCCACGTCACTTGACCACTGCTTAAAATGATGAGTTTTATCGCCAATACCCTGTGTGATGCTTCTCAGTGCGACAGTAAAAAACGAACACACTCCAATCATTCGGAGGTCCTCCAGAATCACTCCCACTTCTGCTCTGGCAAGATGAGTTTTCCCCTGTGCTCTGGCTCATGATAAGGCGTTAGTGTTCCTGCCGATACCTCCTCTGAAGCTTTCAAGCGGTCTTTCTAAGATGTACCATCAGTGAACTGCATTTACCAGTGTTTTATTTTATTTACTTATTTTTTGCCTACACTTTTTTATCTGCACATCTATAGTGAGGTGAGATTGCTTAATCCTGTGCTTTAGCTTGTGGTGTTTTTCGCCGAGATATCCGCTGAAGCATTCAGCTGGCGTCGCTAAATTAGTACCGTTGATGAATCTGCATTCATCAATGTTTTTAAACTTTTTTCTGACACTTTCTCATCCGCAAGTCCTACGTCTGAAATGGTGAGTACTTTTGATTTCTTTACTGTTTTTCGTTACGAAATAAACTTGCTACGTCTTAGAGATCTTAACATGTTTACCAACAACCCATCATATTCTGCTTTACTGGGTTTCTTCCCATTGGGAAGAATTCACCTCATCAGAATTTGTTTAATATTATGAAGCGATTCGATCTAACCATTCAGAGATCGGGTTGTTTTTATTAATTTTCAACCGCAATCAAGCGACGTGGACGACACCAAACTGGCACAACATCCTCTTCAAACTTTCCTACGACACCGACGTTAAAACTTGTAGCCCCGACAAATTCAACGTGCATCATCTTAGCTTAAGGTGGGTCTGTAATTTCCTGAGGACTCGACGTATACCGTCGGCAGCAAAAATCCTTGACCTTTTCCATTAGGCTACGATACCTGTCGTTTAAATTGTGGTTTCCTCCGAGAAGTATAATCGAAACTTGCGTTTCTAAATGCATCACAATTGTAATTTTAATAACCAAAATTTCAAATCTCTTGCAAAAAACATATTTGTAGAGACAAAGATTTCCATGTCATCAAGAGGCAGAAGGATCTCGCATGCTTCCAGCTTTCCATGGCTAATCTTCTTTAGGTAAAAGAGGGCATCCTGACTTAAAAGCATCCTGGTAATTTTTTTTCCCCTTCTTTCCCATGAGGTTTACAGTCCAGGTTGGAGCTTGCCTTCTTTAGCTAAGAACGGGCATCATGACCCCGAGGCTCCCTAGTGATCTTTTTCTTTCCTATGGGGTTTACTGTCTTCAGTAAACACGGGTGACGCACTTAGCGATCCTTCTCTATTTTCGACCCTTCTTCATGTCAACCAATTTGTCTTTTTTTTTTCCAATGTTTCTCACACCATTAGACCACAGTTGCATCTTATTTGGTGCAGCATAGTCACATCTGGCTCCTGCACCAATAACCTTTACACCTACTCACTCACAACATTCCAGATTAACCACAGGGGAACCGCCGCCAGGAAACCCTAGCTAGCCTTCTCTATTTCCAATTCTTCTTGTCAATCATGTTTAACTTTCTTCTTTTTTAAAATTCTAAATCATAGTAAAGCCTTGCATGACGCAACATATATATATCTGTCTCTTGCGCCAATAAACTCCACCATCACTTAATAATAAATTTATTTTTAGAACAACTTTTATATGTTCAATGTGTCGGAATTGAGGCCCACTCCGGTACATGGAATCCTGACATCACATAGATCTCAAATCAATTCTATTATTTCACAAATAAATGGAATGTCCTGGGCAGAGAATATCTTAAAGAACTCCAATTCTTTGATATCCAAATCTTTTTGTAAATGTCGGATCCTTCCTGCTCAAATCTTCACCTGGTAGAATTCTAAAATAAAAATTAATACAAAAGACTAATGCGTTTAAAAGAAAATTACATTTTTTGATAAATAATATTTTTATTGCTGAGATTGGGGGTGTTAAAATGTTATACAAAAGACAAAAAATCATACTATGAAAAACTGATCCTACATACCAAACAGAAAGCCTGGGAGAATTATTTTCAATTCAATAGTGAAAGATGTGGCTTAAATTTTAAAATCGCTTTTGGAAGAGATATTATTCCCAATACTTTTACAATTTCATTCTCAAATGCAACAAAGGCTACTCCAAAACAGGAAATTGGAAAAAGAGTATTGAAATATCTATTCCTCTTCCTTTCCTCCTTTTTGATTTCCTTCAGCCGGGGCAGCTTAGTGGTCATGGTCACGAACTCACCACCGGCATTGTTTCTGTCGAGTCCTGATGTCACTGAAGACCCGCAGCGTAGCAAGGCTGATGCACGTTAAATCTGTCAAGGCTCAAAGTCCTTACTTTGACAGCGTAGTGAGGAAGTTTGCAGAGGGAGGTACCAGCTCAGTTCACTTGACCGAGTGCGACGTCATGGCTCGCATACTTCCTGTTTTCATTACTTTTTTATTTTATTTTTGTTACTTTGTTCTTGGAATATATATACTCTGTACTTCATTGACGCCACAGCTCTTTCTGAAGCGGAAATTGATACGCTACCCGCCCAGACACTTTCGCAGACGAGACGTTGTCCTTGGCGAGGGCAGAGGTCTGTAAGATGATTCCTGATGTAATTGTACGAATGTGATATGAACTTGATAATAAAAGATTTTAAATATGAAATGGATGCCTCGAAATATTTGCCACTACGCCACACCGAGGATCAAAATTGCAAGATTTGTCGCCAATAACCCTCTTGTTGCATCTCAGTGCGAAGTTAGTAAAACACTGAATCCGATTCCAAACTTAAATTCAGAAAAAAATATTTAGGCTTTTGCAGATGATCCCACAGTTTTCTCTATAGGTAAAGCTCTGAGAATCTTAGAAATTAATACCAATGCACTTATTAAATTTAATTTTCGATCAACTCAAAAAAACTTAAACTAGAAATTTTAATCGAAGCGTTATAGCCTTTGTTGCTCTATATTCAACAAAAATCAATCAATTGAGAAAACTTATTCCGTCATCTTCAAGTAGACAGTACGTTGTGATGCATCTGCGATCGGTAATCAAAATCCTAGATGAAATTGGGCACCTTTCACACCTTAGATTGAGGGGGGGGGACATCTGTCCCAGGACGCAGTTTCCATGAGGTAACAAGTTGACATAATATTTTAGAATGAAATATTTTGTTTTTTTTTAATGCACTGAAAAGTAAATAAAAACATAACCATACACAGACCATCACTCCATCAATATAAGGATATTTTTTCGCATGATTTTTTTTTTTCTATTTCAAAGTACTCATTTCTTGTTCTGAGATCATCCGTGGTACAGGAAAGATAGTCAGTTTTGGCTTTGCTGAGTGTGGAGGGGGAGGTTACACACAGCAAATATTTTTGATAAACTAATCGATAAATTATATTTATAAGTTTCTCACGGATAAAATCGCTAAAGTATATACGAAGTATATTAAATTTTGAGACACAAAAACATTATTTTGGTCTTGCACGTTTTAAATGCTCGTTGCTACCTTTACAATTATAATTTTTTTATAAAGAAAATGTGAATGGAACTTAAATTTAAAACATTAAAAGCATTTTTTATTTAAGCGCAATGTTGAAATTAAAATATGGATAAATTGTATAGCTAAATCTTATCATACGATGTAAAAAAAAACTTGTTGAAACACAAACATATTTTTTTCTATATTATCAACAGAGTTAGATAATCATACAGTCCATAAACATTGCAGGTGTGTGTTAATATTTTTTTTCTTTTCGTTTTTGTTGTATATATGATTCTATTTGCGTATAGTGGCTACGGTAGCTTAGTGGTCGTGGTTGAGAACTCGCGGCCGGCATTGTTTCCTTCGAATCATGGGTTAGAGTCCTAATGCCACTAAAGAACCGCAGGGTGCATGTACCTTAAATCTGTAGAGGTCCCATATCTTCACAATAGTGAGGTGTCATGCGGAAGTTTGGAAAGGAAGCTGACAACTGAGGTGATGTCCTTGTCACTTGACCGAGGCTCAAAATTACGAGGTCCATCTCTAGTGGCCTTCTTATCGATTCTAGGTGTGACGTTAATTAACACTTAATAAATTTGTTTGCGCAAAGATATCTTTTAATATTATAATAAATAAATTTAAAATTCGATCGATTCATTTCATGTGTTTTATAACTCGTTTGGGATATGAAAAATAAAATTGCAGATTTGCCAATAGATTTTAATTTAATGTCGTTTCCAAGCTTATTTTAACACGCGAAACTATCAAGAAATTCTGACGCAGACTGTAGTCGAATAAGTCGTTATAAGTCAAAAAGGAAAATTTTCCCACGTAAAAAATCGGATAATCAACCACAAAACTTTTACGTGCCAGTATGGGAAGGCTCCTATTATTTCAAATATCATATGGATTTGGTTCAAAATTAAGACACGTTGTCAGTACCAAACTTTCTAGCTCTAGAATGATGGAAATGGAATTAAATAGCATTATCTGCATCAGAATCGCATTTGAGAAGAACAATGAAAATAGATAAATTGTAACTTACAATTTTTAACTTTTCAATCAATATTAAAATCCAAACGATTATGTAATACATATGTCATTACGGGAAATCAGAGACTTGCAACATCAGAATCAGCAGGATGCGTCATTGACTAACATACGATTAAGTATTTTGAGAAACGCATAATCTGAGAAAGAGCGTTTCGACTAATTACACATTTACTGTTTATTACTAGTGATATTGCGATAATAAACTATGGGATTGATTGTGATTGCTTTATTAATGTCACACTAAAAAGCATCACAAGGTCTATTGACGACGAACCAATTAATTTTGAATCTCGGTCAAGTGACGAGGACAACACCTGAGCTAGCAGTTCCCTCTCCAATTTTCACACAACATTTAAGCCACGTCAGATTTAACAGATATCAGCCCCGGCTACATGGTGAGTCATTGGTGGCATCATGAGTGTGTGACCCCGAGGCACCCAAGTGATCTTTTTCTTTTCCGTGGGGTTTATTATCTTTGGGGGGGAAACGGATGACGTGCTCTCAGGATGCCTTAGCGATCCTCCTCTATTTTCGACCCATCTTCATGTCAACCATTTTCAACTTTCTTTCCTGTTTTTCAAATCTACAGATCATAGTTAAACTTGTTTGGCGTTGTATGGCCACATTTGGCTCTTTTACTCTATTAAACTTAACTATCTCTCACAATTATATATTACCACAGAAATGATATCAAGAGAAATTTTGAAAAATTGAAACTAAACATTTTATATTTCCTTTGATTTATTGATATAATAATTTATTCTGCTGAAATGAACGTTACCCTAAAAGAACTCGCAAAAATACGTTAAATGCGAAAGCGGAAGAGGAATGAATTATCAGTTAAAAAAGAAAAATTGTTTCGTTTGTTACACATATATAACGGTATTAAGTTTTTTTTTCCTTTATTGTTTTTTAATATAAATGCAAACTATGCAGTATTAAAAATCTCAATGCTGAATAAAAATAACATAAATCTCGGTGTCTCAATTCAACTAGAGGAGAAGAAGAAAAAAAAAATTGTAGTGTTTTTAGGTGAAAGTAGATATGTATAAAGCTCAGCTTAATTTTCTTTCTTTTTTTGTAGAATCAGGAACAATCCTTCAAAGCTGACACGATTCTTAGAAGGCAAGAAATATCGCTGCCAAAATATTTATTTTTAATTCTTTTTTTTTCTGTTGCGCAATCATTCTTCGAGCTCGACAACTATTGTTTTGATGTCAGTTGCCAATTTTTTGCTTCTTTTGTATTACCAATGAAAGAATTGCCAAACAGTAGCAGCGAGGAACGTTTCGGCGTTGTGTTTCGGAACGCTAACGAAAACTGCAAGATGCTCCGCATTCTCATTATCTTAATCGCTCGCGTCGACTAAAAATAAACGAATTGCTATATTTCTGAACTCCAGTGAAAGTTGTATCGGTTCAAAAAAACAGGTAAACATATATTTTTCACAATCCCGCCTAGGATTTTACAAGACATTTTTTTTCCCCACCAAATGCATAAGTTAATTTAAAAAATAATTTAAAACTCAATTTATGATGATGTATACCAGTTACGGAATCTTCACAATATCCAAAATTTTCATTTCATATACATCATTCTTAAAAGGGCTTTATTATAAACATGAGTTTGCACTTGAAGCAACTCGTGAGCCACCTTTTGTGCTTGTTAAAGCCGATGGGAGATGGAACGCCACCAGTGGCTCGTGTGCACTACTTTTGAAGGGTGTACATTCGCAAGCTGAAGGCTCACGAGCTGCTCGGCTCGAATGTGTATACGCTACTTTAAGAATGCGTATTTGTGACAACAACCACCTTCGTTTATTTTGGTTTTTAACCACTACAAGGGTAATTGTTTTGATCAACGATCAAATGGTGTTACTGATTACTTTTCAACATAAATTGCAAAATGCACGTGACTTGCTAATTTGCATTTTAAGATAGCGATAATTACATTTAACTTAAAATGTATTCAATTTCATAAATTATCGTTTGATTTAATTTTAATATCTGAAAAAAATATTATCGTCGGCTTCAGTATTTTATCGTGTGCTTCATTTCTTATATTTATTTGAATAATTGAACAATAATTATTTTAAAGAAGTTAGCAATTTAGTGGCTAAATCTTTTCTTTGTAAAATTTTGCATGGAAGTTTTTTTTTTTTTTTTTGATGCGTTTGTTCTAATACAACAAAAGAGAAAGAAATAAAAAGATTGTGTAGAATAAATGTCGATTTATAGATCATGGAATTTAAGCAGATCATTTTAAAAAAAATATGTTGAATTATCTAGTCAAGAGAATTTAAAAATGCGCATCGTTATATTTAAAAAAAATTATTCTAAAAAATTTAGTTTAAAAAAAGATTTTTTCACCTGATTATCAAATGCGTGTTTTAATATTTAAACATGTATAACTAAAAAGATTCTTGTGTATCGACTCTTATGTTATTACTTAACTATATTTTTCTCTTGCCAAAAAAGTTTCTTTTTGTTTAATTGATTGATTTTTATTTTATTTATATCGCTTGTTATTTATGTTATCATTTTACAAATTTGTTAATTGTTATTTAATTCATTATTACATTCAGTGCTTATTCGCATTTATTATTTTATTTATCACTTATCGCCACTTATTTATTACTTATAATTGTTTATTATAAGCACTTGTGTAAAATCACGTCGACGCCGATAATTTCGCCAAACCAGAAAATTTCGGAAAACAATGCTATATTCAGTCAATAATGGAAATAATTTTTCATTACATTTTGTGAAAAATTCTAAACGTTTTGCTTCTGCTGACTTCAAAACAGAATGCAGTGGTGTATTTTCAAAGTTATGGAATTTTGGCATTAAAAAAAATGCGCTAACGGCCATTGAAAACTGGCACAATGAGACCTTGTAACATTACAGATTGCGGTTATATCCTGGTAAAATGACGAATACCCGCTTTCAAACAATAAAAGATACTGAACTACGATTCGCCTTTTTTTTAGACTCGTATAAAATGTATCAAACCGATGAATTTCGAGGGAAATCTGGGAAAATTGAACATTTCACCATTTAACTTTATCGATCCAGAAAATGATGCATGTACATTGAAATTTGAACGGTTTTTCGGTTTGATGTAAATAGACGTGGTGAAAAAGATTGGGAAACCGCGCATTACCTCTTAGATTTATGTATATGTTGAAGTGTCAGATAAGTTTCGTATGTAAAAGAATTAATACGTCATCAGATTCATAATAAAAAGAAACCATTCATTAATATCTTAAATTCTACAGTATTTTTGGTCATAGAACTATAATTAACGCTGATCGGCTGGAACTGCGACAACTTTCCTGATCGATGGGGTTTTACACAAGTACCAATGATTATTACTTATAGTTTACTATTTATTGTATTATTTTCCTTATTGTTTTTACTACTTTATACATTCCCATTATTATTATTTTGTTTCTTGCTATTTTTACTACTTTATTTATTGATATTTATTACACTTTTATTATTTACTAATATTAAATTTTTATTTTCAAAAACTCTTTTTTTTTTTTATTTAATCCCTGTAATTTAATTGGAAGATTGACTAGATTCATGAGATAGTTCGTGAAAATATGGGCAAAGGGACAGCTTATGTTGGTTAGGAAACGAGCATTCGAGGGTAGAAGTCTAACTTGGTTCCTGTCTGCATTGTCATTTGGGTGGCTGCGGTAACCCAGTGGACATGGTCGCTACCTTGCGACTGGCATTGTTTCCGTTGAGTTTTGAAACCACTTAATATCCACCGAGTAACAGGGCTGATACACTATAAATCTGTAGAGACTCCTAGTCCTTCGATTGGCGTAGTGTGGAAGTCTGAAAATGGAAGGTTCATCATAGATGTCGTCCTAATTACTTGACCTAGGTTCAAAACTACGAGGTTCGTTGTTAGTAGTAGCCCTCATGTTGTTTTTAAGTGCGATGTTAAAATAATCAACCATGCCTCACCACTTTGAATCGCGGTCCAATGACAAGGACTACAGTTGAACTGGTTCCCTCCCCCTAACTTTCCCGTTGCACAAACTTGAGAACTTCGTCTTACAAATTTAGCAAGCATCAGCCCCTCTAAACGACAGGTATTTAGTGGAATCAAGATTCGAACCCGGAAATAAGATAGCTAAGATAAAATGTAGAACAAATCTTTGATCTAGAAAATGAAGTTAAGCCCTTTTCAAATTAAAAAAAAAATGTCCAAGATGAAAACAGATATGGCATTTTTATTAAACGTGGATCATTCATTTGCATAAGTAAAACTTGAACTTTCAAGATTTATTACAATCAATACAATGTTTCGAACTATAGAAATGTTCGATGTGAAACCGAAACTATAGCAATTTTTATAATAATAAACACATTTTACGACTTGTTAACTAAAGGAGGTCTGTCGAACAATTAAAGCTATGCTGTCTTGCTTAATTTTTTCGATAAAGAAATGAGCGATTTTTGGAACAATCATCAAGCTTTTGGAATATTTTTTACTCCATTTTCTATCGACATAAATATGTTGCAAGCAATTTTCAAATGGAATTTGTAGAGCTTCTAACATTCTTTTTAAAATACCTCTCAGGAGCTTGCCTTCATTAGGAAATATGAACCCGAGGTCCCCTAATGCTCTTTTTCTTTCCCTTAAGGTTTACTGTCTTTGGTTGAAAAAAGGGTGGCACTCTGCCTGGATACTCTAGCGAACTTTCTCTATTCCTGATCTTCCCTTTAGTCAATCGTTTTTAACTTTCTTACTATTCAAACTAGATCGTAGTTACACTTTGTTTGGTTGTATAATGACATAAAATTAAGTTGTAGGTCATTTTTTCTCACACTTAGGATTTTACCTCAAAATTATTTTGTCTCATTGAAACAATGCCCTAGGTGTGGATGTTAGGAGAGGGAGGTATCAGCTCAGGTGTCGTCCTCGTCACTTGACCATGGTTCAAAATTACGAGGTTCGTCGCCAATAACCCTCATGCTGCTTCTAGCGCAACGTTAATAAAAACTAAAGTAATACTAAAGTAAAGTATGAAACAATGCCCTCAGAGACTTACCTTCTTCAGATATGCACAGGATTTATGACACCGAGGCATCCTAGTGTTCTTTTCCCCTTATGAAGTGTATTGTCTTTGATAGGCATGGGATACACCCCTCCTTCCAGGATATCCTAGCATTCCTTTTTTTATTTCCGACCTTCCTTCTTGTCAGCCCTGATGCACATTAAATCTGTCGGGACCCAAAGTCTTCTCGGTGGTGTGGATGCTAGGAGAGGGAGGTGCCAGCCCAGGTGTCGTCCTCGTCACTTGACTGTGGTTCAAAATTACAAGGTCCGTCGCCAATAGCCCTCGTGTCGCTTCTAGTGCGATGTTAATACAAACTAAACCTTCTTGTCAGCCAATTTTTACATTTTTTTTCTTTTCTGACGATTAGATTACCTGTCGTTTGGTGTAACATAGTCATATTTGGCTCTTGTGTCTCTAAACCTGTACTTTCACATTCGTTAATGTAAAACATAAATGGAAAGAAATTATTTTTGAGAAACGAGTCTTATTAAATGTACAAAATTTATAAAAGAGAAACTTCATACTCACATATATTCTAATGTGTATGCGAATGCCTTTTTCATCTGTATGTATTTGAATCATTGTTAAAGATCATTTTAAATTTTGATCTGTTATTCTTCAATAACGTATTTCGGTTAAAAACAATTAATTTATTTGAAATATTTTGTGGTTTCCAATTAAACCGATTAATTATGTTAAAATTTTACAAATGTAACTTACTCATTATGGAGTTTAAAAACGAATTAAGAGGGAAAGGGAAACTTTTTTTTCTTGGATTTACTAAAATGAAAAATAATTAATCAATCATGCTCTTAGTTTCATCCATCTGACAAATTATTTACGAAATTATTTCTGAAAATAAAATGCAAAAGACTCTGCATTAAATTGAGATTTGTTGCAGAACATACAAAAGTGCGCGCATAAAAATATGAACTGCAAAATATATTAATTTTCGTTTTCCGGTTCCTAAGAAATGAACGCGGATGGAAAACCGTAACCGTTTCCCGCCTATTAACGTCTAGGAATCCACCCTCAACTTGTTGAGAGCCGTTATGATTGGCGAGGCGTCGACATATTCATAACTCTTCATAACTTTCTGCTCTTCTCATTGATCAGGATTATTCGCCTGGAGATGACATCATGAAAGCGCGACCAATGAACGGAGGCAAAATCATTGCGTCATCTCAGAAACTGGCTCTCTGTGTCACAAGCGTTCTATGCAATCCAATATATCGCTTCTTTTGGCGCCTTTGTCTTTTTAACTGAAGGAAATGAGTTTTCCCTCCAAACCTTTTTGCTTTGTATTTAATATCTGCTGCTCCTATGCTGGAATGCCAATCATCAGGATATTACACAATATGTCCATTTTTTTTTTACAAAATATCTGGCATTTTTCGCAACATTTTCTTGATTTTTGTCGTGATTATAATCAGTTTAAACGACCAAGGGACTTCCTGCCTTTGAAGAAATTTTCTTTAGGTCATGTTAATCATATCAAATCTACATCCTCAAAAATTTCCCTCCGTTTTAAAAATCTCAAAAATATCGTAACGACTTCTAAAACAGATTTTCTTAGCAATCTGAATATTAGTCATAAATTAAATTTATGCAAATTACTTAGTTGTTATTTCTCGATTTCTCTATCATTTTTTGGTATAATAAACTCAAATTCTCCAGATTTTTTTTTCTCTTCAAATTTTTTTAAAGCAAGGTTATTTTATTTATATACTTTGTGAAGCAATTACTTTCTTCAGAAGCTTATATATTTTTCACAGTGTGCGATATTTTATCGAAGACTCTTTCAGTTCTTCTAATAAAATGTAAAAATATCTATCTATATGATGCAAATACTGATATTCTTCATGAAGTACATTATCTTCCATAAAAGTATTTTTTATTCTTTTGAGGCATGCATTTCTTTATTAAAATAAATATTTACTTTTATACGAAGCATAAAATTTTTAAAATGGCTTTTCCCCCCCTCCAAGATTATGCAAATAAAAATAAAATTAGTAATTTAGATAATCATTAGTCTGTAAAACAAACAAGATAGGTTAAATAATGGAAGATTGTTATTTCCAAATGCAACGTCACATGATTCTTGTTTCTCATTTTCTTCGGGTTTGTAATTAATCTGAATCCAAGAGACGTCACGACTTCCTGCGAAGGTCAAACGGTAATACTTTTTTTCTTTCCACCCTGGTCAGTCTGTTCGGCCTTGTATGAAAAGAGAGCAACGCTGAATTGTTCGTATAATATATATATATATATATATATATATATATATATATATATATATATAATCGTATAATATATATTGTAAAAAAGTAATGTTTTTTGATGTTATGTGAATGTGTACGCACCGTATGTAAAATGGGAACATAATGTGTAATATGCCTCAAAACGTTTATCACTATGCCACACAATGAAAATCAAAGCTCCTTTGAGTGGTAAATGTACGCTGAGAATAACAAGGAATGGTCGTCAGTAGTTAGTTAATTAAGTGCAGTGTTAACAAATAGTCTCTTTCACACGGGCAACTAATAATAAAAGTAATAAAATTAGCATGCTTTCATAGCAAATTAACTACACCTCCCATAAATCTGCTGACCAATACAATGAATAAATCATATTGTTCGCATAAAATAAAAAGATATGTATCCGAAAACATTGAATCTTATGAACATTTATAGGGTTAAGCCACTTCAAAATGAAATTGCAGATCGTTTCGCGAAAATAACAGCTCCCTGTAGAAATGACTCGGAAATTCTCGACTCTCACTCCTTTAAACATACGTTCTAAGGGAATTTCTTGGTGACTGTGCAGTACATACTGGAATAATTCATAATCTGGAGATCTTACAAAATAGTTTCCTCTAACAGTTAAAATTAAATTGCAAGTCATTAACAAATACTTAACACATTAACCGACCAATCAAAGACCTTATCGTAATCAAATACGATTTAAAATTAAATATACTCCTTACTATCCATGTATTGTATCTTTGACAGTCTAAATGTCGTGGAATTTTCTCTTTACAAAACTCGGCATAAACAATAAGGAATAACGAATTAAAAACGTAATGAATAATAGAAGCTCCATGTATATAACCACAGAATCGAGTAAAACTGCGTAGAGAATATATGATGAGGCTGTTGATTTCTGAGGATGCCTAGGCAGCCGTGATGAGGTATAATGATCATAATTGGTTATATACGAATCCGACACTCGTGATGACCGGGTGTGACCGAATAATCCCACTGTAGTTCAAGCATGTCGTAAAACAGAGGTCTTCAATCTGGGTTCCACGGAACCCTAGTGTTTCTTGGAACTTTGACAGGGGTTTTGCAAGATAGCACTATTTGCTTAATCCAAGCCCAAACATTTGTCAAATTTTAATTTTTGTAAAAGATTGAATTCTTAAAGACAGTTTGCTAGAAAAAATAAATATAAATAAATATTTTATAGATAAAATAAAATCTTACATTTCATAAAAGTCACGAGCTTCTAATGCATTAATTGAGACGCATTAGATCACATATTTAGCTCAGGTGAAGAATCGCCTACTTATTTCACTATCTTCAAGTAAAAGTAAAATTGACGCCACTCTTTTAAAGTTGGAATTTTGAGCAGATTGCATTTTTAAAGATAATGTTGTATGCTTTCTTAATTTGCGCAATATTTTAGTAGATGTTATTTGTAATCCCGATAAAAAATGTAAAAATTAGCTTGGTCCAACATTTATCAGATCTGCAAAAAACATTTCTTGAATATTTCTCTTTTCAAAAAGAAAAATTATCTTAGATCCAAAATCGTACTCAAAACTATGACATCTCCGAACTCCCAATAAAAGATAGAGAACAAATTGATATATCGGCCAACACTTAGTTGAAACTAAATTTTAATCAAGTTGATATTATGTATTTTTGGATTGATATTGAAAAAGAATATCCTGAAATTTCCAAAAGAACTGTGAAACATCTAATATCATATGTTTAAACCTATGTATAGGAAAAATCTTTCTCCTCGTACAAAAACAAAATGCAGAAACAGATTGGATGCTGAAGATGACATTAGGTTGCAGATCTCAACAATTATTTCAGACTTAAAAATACTTCGCAATAAAAAACAATCACGGCCAAGTCATTAAAAAGATTTTCCTTTTTTTTTTTTGAATTTGTTATAATTTAAAATATTGTGTTGCGTTTGTTTATTATTCATAGCATATATTTCAGGAAAGAAAAAAAACCTGTTAGCTACCATACCATTCCTTATCTTATTAAGGAGTCTTTCTTTTGTGATAAAATAATAATTTTGTAAATTTGAGTAGGAAAGACCTGGATGACCAGTCTTCAACCTCGGGGGCTTACCTTCTTCAGGTAGGTAAGGGTATCATGACCGTGAGATATCCTAGTGCTCTTTTTTCTTTTCCTTGGGATTTACTACCTTTGTTACTTATTGCCACTTGTCACAAACCCACGGGACTCCTTAGCGATCCATTTCTATTTTCGACCCTCCTCCTTGTCAATAAAGTTTTTATCTTTTCAATTTTTTCACAGGTCTAGAACATAGCTTTACTAGTTTCACACACACTCCCTTGCTTCGGCGCAGCATGGCCACATCTGGCTTTTGCCCCATTACAAATACTGTCACTCACTCGCTCATTCAAACGTCTATATCACAGTCACGCCTTGTCTGGCGCAGCATGGCTCTAACGTATGTTTAGAGAATTGAAATATATTGAAAATGGTAGAAAAAATTCGTTTACAAGTTCGAGTTCCTTTTACTTACTTTCTAAATATTGTGAATGTTATCTCTCTGCAACCATCAAATCCAAATCGAATGCAAGAAGCATTACATCACTTTATGG
>BMAW01106369.1:458805-577906 GCA_019974015.1 Nephila pilipes | reverse complement strand
TCAAATGTACATGATTTCTTTTTTTTTCCTCATAAAAGTGATGTGTTTCTTGTATTCAATTGGATTTTGATGGTTGCAGATAGATAACATTCACAATATTTAGAAAGTAATAAAACGAAAGGAAAGAAATAGAACTATATTCGAGCCTGATTGTCTTAATACCCCATCAGGAGCCGACCTAACACTTTAAAGCCATCTCCTCCTAGTATGAAAAAAGTCGATCGAAATTTGGGCAACATTTACCGACAGAATATTACTGGAATTTTCATGAAATTTTTAACGTTACAATACACTATTTTTATGCATTTTTTTTTAAATTTAGGAACATTCCAAAAAACGCGCCATTTTCCACCTGAACACGTAAAGTTCAAAAATCATTTAGCATGGAACACATTTTAAGCCAGAAACAAATAATAATAATAATAGAATCAAATTACGCTGCCCTCTAAAAGATAGCTGTCAGTGTAAAATTGATGTGAGAGCGTTTTGCTGTCGGAAAAAAATGTTCCAATTACGGATCCTATTCTTTAACATTACTCTCTGAATCGTCAGCACAGGAAGAGAATTAAGAAGCCATGTAACAAGAGGTTTCTCAACGTGAAAAAAGATTAAATCGTATATTGCTTTAACAATAAAAATTCAAAACATTTTCGGGGGAAATAAAAGTATTCCAATTTAGCTAAACAAATTGATAATCAGTAATTAATTAATTTGTATTTATAATATTAGAAATAGTCAAAGAAATTAATAGAAAATTCATATATATATATTTACTTTCTCAAGGTAGTGGTGTAATATGACGAAGAGTGAAAATATTCCAGAATGAACTTTCGGGTAAGCAGTAAGAATTTTCAATTAAAACCGTAATTAATCATCGAAAGTTAAAAGATCTAGGTATTGCTAACAATACATTTTAAAAAATTAGATTGGAATCAAAACCTAAGAATTAATTATTAATTTTAGGCAGTGTTCAAATTTATCTCAAAATTTATTTATAATTATGATATCAACTCAGCGTGATTGACAATATTAAATCTCGAATAAAGTTAAAAATATTTTCAAAATTGTATATTTCATATTTTTCATCCCCGCATTTAATAGACTGTGAAATTAATAAATTTATGGCTGTTAGCATACCATTAAACGATAATTCATCTACGTAGTTATTAGGGCCGCGGTAGCCTCATGGCTTCAAATGACGAGGAAGTGGCTTCGGATTGATGACAGGCGGTTTTCGTTCTGTCGCGGGTTCGATCCTTAGCCGCCAAAGACCCGCCATGTAGCCGGGGCTGATGCACATTAAATCTGGTGGGACCAAAGTCCTCCCGATGACGTGGTGTGGATGTTAGGAGAGGGGGGTGCCAGCTCAGGTGTCGTCCTCGTTACTTGACCGTGGTTCAAAGTTAAGAGGTCCATCTCCAATAGCCTTTGTGTTGCTTCTCAGTACAACGTTAATAAAACCAAACCAAAAATTCAACAAAATATGGCATTTTAAAGTAGTTCTTGGTTTTTACTTTGTGTTTAAGCTGCAGAGTTGTAATTTTTTTTTCCAGCCGTTCTTCATGTTATCTTTTAATATTTATCATAAATTATATCAAGATTAAGTTAATGGAAAAATAATGTTCGAAAACAACGTAAAAGTTAACTAAAATTACGGAGTTAAAGCAATTCAACGGTTTTATCTAAAAATATTGGATTTAGCATAAGATAAAGCAAATAAGAATCTATAAGTGATATATAAGAACTAAATATATTTGTGAGCATAAATTGACCAAAGAATTGCGATATATATTCAAGTACGTCCACCTATTATGTTTGGTAATATAAATTGACCATTTACAAGCTAGCACAATTGAAAAATCCGCATCGATTTTTTTTTTTTTTTTAAAAAAAAAAAAAAAGGAATATTAGAAGAATAATTGCCTATAAACATTTGTTGCCTGTTAAGAAATTACAAATGTTTTCCAAATGTGTAACAGCAGAAATTGCAATTTAATTCAAGGGGGGGGGGATGAATGTACAAATTTTTTTTAATTAAAAAGCTTCATAAAAATATTTGAAGCACATTGCTTAGGATATCTATAAATTACATAAAAGAATTAGTTTAATATTAAATGCATACTCATCAAGTACTTCTAAATTTGCCGCTAAACATATTTCAAGTAATAATGAAGAAGCTAATTGTTTCTGTTGAAGAAATTGTATTGCTTGTAATATCTTAGTAGTTACAATATAACATATATGCTATATGAAGAATCAAAACAATTTTTAAAAATGAGGGAAATGGCTGTTATTATTCATGTTTTAACTGGCTTTAGTGATCACGGTCGTGGATTCGAATGTTTGCTGCACGACAAAAAAAAGACTAAAGACCAGTCATGCGGAATAATTGTTTAATCGATTTAGAATATTTTTTTTTTTATTTTTCAGTTCCGGAAGCATTTAAACTATGTGAAATTACATTTCTTAACAGTGATTCATTATTAAAATCTAAAAGGTTCATACTTATATTGAAAAAACATTTGATTGATTGTACTTAAAGCTTCTTCTTAAGAAGTTGGAAAAATGAAATGCCACCGGAAATATAAATACATTCTGTTAGGGCAAGGGAGAAAAAATTGCAATTGTAATGCTATTTTATTTTTTCTCTGCTTACATGAATTTTAAAAGAAGTGAGTCGTTATTTTTTGATTATATATTATACTTCTGTATTTATTAAGATTCCATTTAATCACTAAGCAAACACTGTTTGACTACGGTTACAGGATGAACATTTCTCTTCCATGCCTTATTTTTATAGAAAGTTTCCACCCCAATAAATTTCTGCTCGACTCAAAGATATACTCGCACTCAACATGTCTTAAATTTAGAGCCAATTGATGGGTGATTGTTTATTAACGTCGCACTTAGAAGAGTACGAAGGATATAGGCGAGGGATCCCGTAGTTAAGAGCATCGTCAAGTGATGAGGACAACACCTAGGTTGGTACATCCCTCTCCAAACCTCCACACCATGCTATTGGGAGGATTCGGAACCCAAACGAATTTTGAGCCAAAGTCAGTTGAAATCTAAAATCAATCTTTCTCTCGATACTTTTCCATTACGGGAAGTTAAGCCGAGTGAGATATATTTATGTGCCTCAGACCTGCAGCTCAATGGTATAAGGAAGTACGAAACCCGAACCCTCTCCCCAATGATTAAAAGAATGTTTACTCTATCAATTAGCCTATTACAGATCCCTTTTTAAGGTTAGAATTATTGTGTTTATTGAAGTAATTAATGAAGGTAGTAAATCAAGTAGTTTCTTCAGTTTATAGCTTTATACGTCTATTCAAAATACGTTTTATTTGAAACAACACAGGTATATACAAGTCTGACCAACCGGCGGCCCTTACGACGCTGGGTCATCTGAACAATAGTTTTAATTTCTATTGTACATGAAAGTACTGAAGAACATCCCACCTTGAGTCGTCGTTTGTAATCTCAGTCAATTGACTCAATTATCATTCATAATTTTTCTTCTGTATATTTCTTCTGAGACAATTACAAAGTTGTGCTTATTTTAAGAAGCGAGGGTGAGTGGGTGATTCACAATGTATAACTGACCAGCAAAGCTACTGAAAAGCACGGGTTGTGCATTAGTAAACGTGCGAAAGGTGATCTGACTCTCTTTCGATGAACAGGAGTAACATCGCACACCTATGCTCCCCTCCTTCAGTGGCCGCGGTAGCCTAGTGGTCAAGGTTTCGGATTCGTGGCCGTCAAAGACCCACCGTGTAGCCGGGGCTGATGCACGTTAAATCTAGCAGGAGCAAAGTCTTCCCGTTGGCGTGGTGTGGATGTTAGGTGAAGGGGGGCCAGCTCAGGTGTCGTCCTCGTCACTTGACCGAGGTTCAAAGTTACGAGGTCCGTCGCCAATAGCCTTCGTGTTGCTTCTACTGAGACGTTAATAAAAACTAAACTAAACTAAGCTCCCCTTCTTCAAATTTCTCAGTAAAATTAAAATTAAAATTACGGCCAATAACCGATGAGCATCCGATAGTACTCATCACATCGAAATAAGAACGAAATAACTAGATCGAACGGCTCCAGAGGAACGAGAGTGAAGGAGAAAAACTTTTCCCAGAGAGTTCTTTTCGCCGGGAGTAGACCTGGCACAGCAGGTTGAGAAACAGAAAAGAATTAGATAAGTGATTTCGAACTGGAATGGATCATGGCAGATCTTCGGTTCATTTGTCGATTTCGTATTTGATTTCAACACCCAAGTGGAATCAAAAACTTATTTGTCTTCCATTTAATTGTACTTTTTGTTTTCGATCTAATTTATTTTAGTATTTTTAATATGAGTTATTAATTATGAGTCTATTCTAAAATTCCCTCTTTTTTATTAGGTATGAATTAGAAAGGATAAAATACATTTCTATATATAATATGCAAAATAATACATTAAATGTTAATTATGTATTTATAATTCTACCAAAGAATATTTTTGATTGTCAATATGTGTTGTATGGCTTCTAATGTAATGTAATCGAAAATGTTTAACTATAGCAAGCATTTTATAAATACTGATTGCAAAATGAATTATGTACGTTGATATATACTTAGATAATGATGAATGTAATGAAATCTAAGAATGATTTACAAAGAATTTGTATATGAAATTTTCCCTTTTGATTTTTTATTATTGTGTATTAGAAAAGCTAATGAGAAATAGAATATGTGTTTAAATATTTCATACATTTCGTGGCTAAATTTCTTTATATGTTCCTGGTACTAAAAACATAGAAAATAATTAAACACATTTATGTACTCAGTATTTAATTTTTGCAGATCCTGCAATCTAAAATAAAATATATTTAAAAATCATTTTGTGTATTTTAACAAGCACATAATATCTTGTGCATTGCATATTAAAGCATTTGTAGCGGATTTTTTTTAATTTTTGTTTATATAAATACTTTTTAATTAATTTTTTGCTAATTTTATGCACAATGTTTTTGCCTAAAATTCACAATGTCCCAAAAGATAACAAAAAATTTCAAATTCTTTTTATTCCATTATTTTTTTATTTGTAATTCTTTTGTGAATACATAAAAAGTACTCGAACTGAGAAATTACCATAGAATACTTTATTTTTATTATCTGCAGATAAAATTAAAAAATATTGATCTATTTATATTAGTTTAATTACAAACGTGAGTTTTTTTTAAAAAAATTCAAATGATATGATTTTTTTCTAAAATTTAACGTAATCATACGTATGAATTATATAACATTGAATTCGTTAGAATATCTTTAAGGTTTTGTTTGAGGTGTGTAAAGAATTAGTGAATCTAAGAACTGTTAAAGAACAGTTCTTTAAAAATGAAGAATAACAAATAAGAAAAAGCAAAGAATATTAATTTTCGTGCTAAAAACATATCAGAATAACCAAATACATCTGAGAAAACAATCATAATTGTACAACTAATGTGAAATTATTGACGGATTTTTTTATATCATTAAATTTTTTTTCCTAATTCGTAAAATTGTAAATTAATTGTATTTTACATTTTTATTGCACTTGATTCCATTAATTCTAATTGAATTCATTTTAACTAGATGTTTATTATTTTACAAAATTACTAAACATTACTCTAAACAAGAGTATGAGTAAAATATTTAGGTTTTAAAAGGCGTTGAAATACAAAGTAGGCCTGTGTCTTAAGAAGTTAATACACACACACATATATATATATATCAGTCATTTATAATAAATATAGAATTTTAATTTTCATTCTTTTCGATGCTTATCAATAAGTTTTGTTTTTTCTATGAATATTTAACTTAAAGAAGTTAATTTAGTTTCTGTTATTTTTAGCATCTTATTATATTTCGTATTCTTAATGTTTTTTTTTTTTTTAATTTTTGTATTTTTCGTTCTTTTGATTTTTTTTTTACACCTATTTTAATTATAAAGTAATTCCTGAGTGCGATGGTTTGGATTTAATAATACATAGTTTATCCAGGCATTTCTGTACCAAGCATGAAACAGTAGATTAAATTACCTTATTTTCACAATAGGTTTCTTTATTTTCTTAACTTCAAATTTTCAAATAAAAAAAGAAGTTTTAATATTACTGATATACTTACTCCTGTATTTTAAAATATGTATCTGAAACGTAATTACTAAGACAAAGGCATTTACTTAAACATTATTTTATTATCTACCAGTCTACCAAAGGGGCTTTCGCTTTCATAAAACCACAAAATGTCGTCCTTGACCATTTTTCAAAGTAAAGTGCTAAGTGCACGTGACGTGTTTAATCTAATTTGGTTTCTTCCAACCGATTCATTATACTCTTAGCTTGAATTGTAGTCGTCTCACTGAAGTATATGCGTTAAGAATAGATTAATTTGCAAATTTTTATTGGCCACTTAAGGGATTATTGTTTTAGATGAGGCATTTTGGCGTACCAGATCACTTTTCAATTTTTTACCAGTTGCTTCAATTTTAATTGCATTTAGCTTAAATATATTCAATTTAATAATTTATCGTTTTCTTTAATTTCAATATTGGAAAAGTTTATTATTGTCCATTTCTCGATATTTCATTGTTTACTTTAATTATTATATTTAATTGAATAATTTAATAATTATAAAAATTGCGCACCTTGGGTTGGATAAATCTGTTCTTTGCAAAATTTTAAACAGAACGTTTTGTAATTTTATTTTCATTTTACAGCATTACATTTAGCTTAAAATATATTCAATT
This sequence comes from Nephila pilipes, assembly GCA_019974015.1. NCBI lineage: Eukaryota > Metazoa > Arthropoda > Arachnida > Araneae > Nephilidae > Nephila > Nephila pilipes. The sequence goes on along the minus strand of BMAW01106369.1, from coordinate 571,149 downwards.
TAATAATTTATCGTTTAGTTTAATTTTAATACCCGAAAAAAATATTATTGTCCGGTTCAGTACTTGATCGTTTGCTTTAATTCTAATATTTAATGAAACAATTTGATTTTTATAGTATAATCGTTTGTTTTATAATATTTTTCTTTATTAAACGTTGGCGTTGTTGTTGTTCGGTAGAAGTTTTTATGCTTGAAATGTATCGAGACAATGGCGATAGAATAAAGATTGCAGTGATAAATACGTAGAAATAGAGATTTTATTTTTGAATTTTTAGAGGATCATTCAAGATAGTTATTTTTTACGGATAATGGTATAAACAGCTTATATAACCTTTATTAAAGATAATCACAAATCTTTGACTGGAAGATTTTTGCAATCATTACTGTAAGTAAAAAAGGGTGCTTTTGGTGGATAAATCTGTTGTTTACAAAACTTAGTATAGATCAATTTATATCTTTTAACATTTAAGATGTTTCTATAGATATAGATTACATACAATACTCTTTTGTATATTTTTATAACATACATTATTGCTGTATATATATAATAAAGAACAAATGAAACTAGATTTATAAGAAAAGCAGAAATTACTTTAAAAGTTTAATGTATCATAAAAACCCATGAGTTAAAAGAAAAAGAGCCAAGAATGGAAATAAAGCAACTTAAAATATATTGTGTTTGACTTTATTCAAAGAAGCATGACCCAACATGTCTTGTGGATCTAAATCACCAAATTCAGCAAATTACTCTATAGCAGAATAGTTAACAACAAAATCAGTTTAACTTGGATACGAACACTTCAAATTACATTCGAAAAAGGAAAAGATAACTTTTTATGTTGTTATTCTGACTCAACTTTTTAGAATTTATTACATAACAAATACAATCTCTCAAAGATGTCCATTCAGAACATTTCCAATAGAGTTCAAGTATAGAAAATTAGGGAGAAAGTCTAATAATTTTTATTTTTTGGAAGTTGTATACCAATCAAATTATATTTAATGCACTATGTTTATTATCCTTATGAAACAAACGTGTCTGTAGTTCAAATTTATCCTCGCATTTATACAGGTTTTCATTTACAAATTTGTTAGCATATTAATTTATAGTCTTTTATAAACATTAAATCTTCTACTTCCCCTTCACTAAAATATTCCTGAATCATTAGTCCATCACCTCCATGTTTAACTGTAAAAAACAGATATATTTGGTTTCCTTTATTCGTTTGGCTTTCGTCACACAAACACTTCGTTCATTGCTGCCAAAAATGTACATTTTTGATCTGTGACGTACTCGGGGAGGGCAAACGGACGCATGCACTCCCAAGATTTTTTTTTTTTTTTTTTTTTGAAAATTGAAATATTTGCGAATAATTCTTTTATTATGCTATTATAGATGTTCTAAACTTTAAAAAAAAATGAACTTTTTTTTCTTCTCGTGCTTTAATTTTTTCATAAGTAAAAGAAAAAAGAATTCCATGTAATCCAATTCCTTAGAAAAAATTCGAAAAGTCTTTGCTACCTCCGATATGAGCCTCTCAACCGTAGAAGGACCTTTTATATGTAGATGAATAAATTAAAAATCCTGGAAGAAACATATTTTTCAGATTGCAGAAATATATTTTGACTGCAGAATAATCAACAATGGAGAAAGAAATTTCTGTCACAGCAGACTACATTAACTTCTACAGAAGTAAAGATTCTACAGGAAAATATCTACTTTGTCCTCTCTTGCATAGATATTTTCCCGAAATATTCATAAGCTTTAAAATTTTTTAGCCGCCTTAATCTGTTGCACTGTTGAAAGATTGTTTTCAGCTGCGAAGTATTTAAAAAAACTTCTTAAGAAACAGTGCGTCTGAAATGCATTTAAATGAACTCTGTTGTAAATGCATAAAAATATGTATCAGTAAGAGAAGTCTTAAATTATTTTTCAAAAACAAAAGCAGAAAATAACTATATAACTTTATATGAACTAATATGTATGGAATTTTTCATTTCATTATACCCTCCCTTTTTAACCTTTTTTTTTTTTGAAATTGTGACCGTTTTTTTTTTTCAATCATCAAATGTTTTTTCTTTATCAGCTTTTCAATCTTGTTGGATTTCTCCGATTCTTGTTAGTAGGAATTTTTGTTTTCATGAATGTTTTCGATAACCTTTTTTGTTTTTCTTGAATTATTTTTATTTTTGAAACTTGATAAAAATTATATACCAAATTTTGAACAGTTTTAAATAAGAGAAATAAGATTAACGTAGCGTATTCTTTAGTTTTTACCAAGTGGCAATATGTCAAATCGTACTTCCATTCAGTTCATATACAAGTATTACTACATGAATTGTTGGATTCTTTTTGATAATTTTTTCAGAATACTCTGTATGATGACTGTATGCAGATTTTAATTGGGTGTCCTGATGAAAATTATTTTTAAGATTATTCACGAAACTTCCACCATTTTCTCACACCTATGACAACTGATTGCTTTACATCTATGATTTGTGAAATATTTTCAACACTTTTACTCTTTGTTTCTCATAAAAACCTGATTTTAAAAGAGTTGCAACTATACGCTAACGAGATTCTCTCGTGTTCATTGGAAATTCAATACTACAAAAATATTTTGTTTTAGCTGATCGACTTTCTAATCAACTGACCATAATTCCTCCCTCCTCCTTGTAATATTAGTTTAAAATAAAATATCAATTACAAAGAAATTTTCTGTAAAACTTTTCAATTTTCGAATGTTTTTGATCACTCGTTTTTCAGTATTTGAATGCGAAAGTATTAATATAATCTGTTAATGCTATTATTATTTATTTATTAATATGTGGTAACATGTTGTCGTTTTGAGGAAATAGCGTCAACAAAAATGCGTGGGAATAAAATAGGGGATATATATTGTTAGGTTCAAAAGATTGACATAATAGATTATGATTATATTTAATCCATTTAGCTTGGTTAAGGCATATTTGCATTGTTACGATACATTTAATTTAATAATATTTTATCTGCTGCTTTTATTTTAACCTAGGAACAGAATATTATTGTCTGCTTTAATGATTTATTATTTGCTCTTATATTTTCAAATTAAATTTAATAATTGATCTTTATAGGACAGAATCTATCGTTTTTATTCTTTGTGTTATTAACATTGGCAACGTTTTTGTACTTTGAGTGTTTTATTTGTGAAAATAAAATGTTTTTGGAATTTGAAAGTGTTTTCTTTTTTGTATAGTAATTGCCACTATCGAGCCTGGGGCTTGGAAATACTCTTACTTTATATTTATGTTTATTTTGAATAATTCTACCTTTTCTAGAATTTAACAGAAACATAAAAAGAAGGGGAAAAAAACATTAGCGAACATGGTAAAGTGAAATTGCAAAACCAATTTCAACAAACTGAAAAAGTCGAAGGATAAACATGAGTTGGAGTGCCAATCCTGTAAAAAAATAAAAATAATTTTTACCCCTGATGGGAGTAAAAAAAGAAATAAATTCGAGTAGACAGAATGCTTTGAAGGGGTGACAAAAACACCCGAAAATATTCTATGCAAAGTTTTGCAAATAACTGATTTAGCCACCCACAAGGTGCACTTTCTTTTTATAATTATTATTAAAATACTCAATTAAATATAAGAATTAAAGTAAATGATGAAATTTCGAGAAACGGACAGTTGTAAACTTTTCCTACATTAAAATTAAAGCAAACGATAAATTATTAAACTGAATACCTTTAAGCTAAATGTAATTTAAAATAAAGCAACCGATAAATTATTAAATTGAGTATTATATCAGCTATATGTAATTAAAATTAAAGCAAATGCTACGTTATTAAATTGAATATATTAAAGCTAAATGCAATTAAAATTGAAGCAAACGATAAAAAACTGGAAAGTGTTCTGGGTATGCCCAAAGTGATCCAACTAAAACAATAAACCCTTGGGTGGCTAATTAAATTTTACTTATTATTTACAATTAGTTTTTGAATGCAAATATCCGAATATTTATGATGGCCCACTTTATGTGTTTTAAAAAAGCTTCTCATTTGATGAGTGTTAGTTTTTCGTCAAACATTTAGTGGAAATTTTAGTTTGATGTGCAAGGATTTTCTCTTCTCTATAAAAATATCAAATTGGGAAACATACTCCGGTCATATAGCTCTCCGAATTTGCATGCGATTGGCGCTCTCCTTGGCGATGCGGGTTTCCGCTCTCGTCCCTTCTCCGCGGACCAGAGGCAACCCTTGCGAAGTGCTCTACCATGAGAGAGGAGATACCGCTGTTACGCGTTCACAGCGAAAGTGATTTTTGCAGGAACACAACAAGAGGAGCCGCGAAGAGACAGAGTCGGGGAAAAGTTTCCCTCCCGATCGCCCAATACAATTAACGGACTGGGATCCGTCTCAGAAAAGAAGCGATTGCTCGCAGAAGAGACTGTAAAGAGATCACTGAAATAGACAGACGTTGCGTGGAAGCAAAACACCCCTGATAAATGTGGGAAAAAAATGTAATTTATCTCTCCTGCAGTCGTAAGTAAAGTATTGTTTTCTTAGAGCCGAGGAACATTCTAAAGAAATTAAAAAAGCATTCCGATTTTAAATGAAGTACAGAAAAGGTATGTGCAGTTACTTAACTCACTTGAAGACAAGAAGATTTTATTTAAATAAGAATTAGATTTCCTTTGAATGGATTTTGAGTCTGAAAACTGGAAATTGATGCTTAGCGTGAAAAAACATTCCACTCTTGAATTGAGAGAATGACCTCGAAAGAACATATTTTTGCTGTCGATGACGTTTGGGGCAAAAATTTGATATTTTGTCATATGAAATTCAGATAGCATGAAAAAAAATCTCTCATCAGTGATGATTTGAAAAAATAAAACAAGTATCAGTTGGTAAAGACTATAAAAAAAATCGCATAAGAGAAAAAAAATTTCAGTTAATTTAGTTTTATTATCAAGACAGAGACTAACGGACATAACTTCTTCTTTTTATTTTAAAAAAAAGTTTTTACGCAAGAAAATGAGGTGCTAGGTAAAAAAAATGGATTTCAAAAAATTCCAAAATGTAAAAGGAAAAATCAAAATTTGAATTGATATCAGTGCTTTAATTACTGAGAACGAAACAAAAATATGCATTTAGAATACTTGGAAGGAAAAACTAGTTTAAATATTTATCAAAGACTGGCAATAGAGAAGAGTTTTTTCTTTTAAAAAACAGCATTCCTGGAATAAGCAAAAAAGAGGGGAAGAAATAAACTAGTTGGCGTCAAGCGAAAGCTGATCATCTGTTGACAGTTGTGTGACAAAAGAACCGAAAACATTTTTCTTCCTCTCCATCCCTTCCCCCCTCTCCGTATGTATGAGTGCTGTTTAAAAAACTTTCACACAAAACTCGCATGTGACGTCAGCGCAAGTTGAAAGATGACGTGTGCAATTCTTCGCCAATAGGAGCCCGTCTTGAAATTTCATTATCATAATCACGCTGGTTGGAAATTGTTAATATCTGGTGGCGTCATTTAACGCATGCGTATATAGCCCTTCGTCCATAGGGAGGGGGGGAATGAAACCAGAGTCGACTCGGACATCAAGTACAGCGATTTAATAGAAAGGCAGCGCAATGCCGAGACGAAAGCAGCAGAGACCCAAACACTTAGAAAATCCGGAAGAGTTGGCATCTTCTCTACAGAATGGTAAGTCGATGTTTACATTTATTAATTTTTACTCTTTTCTTTCTGGCGTATCATTGAAACGATCGGATTCGATTTTCACCATCTAAAAGTTTGGAGAACTTCGTTGGAAAACTTTAGAAAGTCTTTTACGCGCTCGTAAAATTTAAGAGCCCTTTACATCCATTGAGTTATTAATTTGATAAAGTCATAAATTTATTTGGATTATTTCCCTTTATATATGATTTATATTTTACTTAAACATTAGATGTTTTCAGTTGAAGGAAGATTTTTTTTTTATTCTGACAGTGAAATATAAAGCGATGAGATATCCAAATATTATATTTTTCATTGAGTATTTATGAATCTTGGAATATGTATATTTCTAGTTAAATTTGAAATCATATTTTTCTTTTTGTTGTTATTTTGTGATCACTGTTCTGTTTTTGATCTGATTGCGATAAGAATTGTTGGTTGAAATGCTTTTAATATTTGATAAAAGAATTCGTTATTAATGTTTGAAACTTTTTTGTAAATTTCTATTTTATACATTGATCATGATTGGGGAGGATGATTACTTTCACAATCGTATTATTTTTTTTTGAAACAAATATACTTTTAAGGATGGAATTTGAAATCTCGAATTTTCACACCATTGGAATTATAGAAATAGATATGTATCTAATGGGAATTTTTTTAAAAAAAATTTTGCACATGAATTATAATTGTGTGACCATAGATGATCAGATTTTTGAGATTCGAAAATAAAGAAATTAACTAATAATAAAGAAAAAAATTATAATTTATTATTTTTAAATAAATTATTTTAATTATGAGGAATTTTTCGATTACTTTATGCTGTAAAATCATACTTTACAAATATTTTCAATAACAAAGAAAATGCTTAGGATGTCAACGTTATTGTTATATTATTTAACATTTTTTTTTTGTTATTAGTTACTCCAATAATTTTATCTATTTAATTATTTTATTTTTATTACAGGTTATTTTTAATAACATTTATAGGATATCATTTACTTCAGTTTAAAAAACTGCAAGTTAGTATTTATAAGGTTTATGAAAAAGAATTGGGGATGTCTGCTGACTATATATCAGTTATTAGATTAAACAACGTCAATTAAATTTTCTTACAAGAAAAGCTATTTTCATAAGGAATATTAATTTTATTATTTAAAAATTTTAATTTATGATTTTTCTGTATTCTATTTAATAGTGTAATACATATATTACTATTTACTCTCCAACATCCCCGTTGAATTATTGCTAAATCACTCGGGACTTTTAAAAATCGATCTGGATATGCAATTAATTACAACATATACTATACGCAACAGTAAGCATCTTCTGATTAAATATTTTGTATTTAAAAACTATTTACGGTTAGTTCATATTTAAATAACTGGCAAAAAAAATATACTAAGCGGGTTTCTTAAAAAAAAAAATTGATATTAATATTTTGATATTGAATTATCAGATTTTGGTTATTTTCATTTGGTTCCAGGTTTTTATCAGTTGTATTTGAATATGTTATAATTATTTTTTAAATTTAGCACTTTCTGTCCAGTTTTCTTTCACTTTTTCTTTTCTATTGTAGAATTTTATTTAAAAACTTTTTTATGGACAACATCTTTTGATCCCGTAAAATATTTTGCAGATCTATAAATCTATATTATTCAGCAGAATTTGTAGTACTTAAAAAATTTGAAATGTTCATATTTATTGTTCTTAATAATATTTAGTTAAAAAAAAAACTATAAGAAATATATATAACTACTAAAATAGCACATGTGGTTTTTGTATAAAGTTCTTAATGCGTGTGTTTTTATTACTTGAACTCGGAAGCGTTTAGTTCAAAACAATGAACTCTATTTATGTAAGCACTTACCTTTTTGTTTTCAAATTTCTCTACTTCACTGCTGTCGCATGTATTTGTGGTAAAATAAAATGCAATGTACCATCTCATTTCACCGCAATAAAAACGACTCGTTAATCCATGAAAAAAAATATTCCATCAATTTAATTAGTGAGTTTTGAAATGTACTTGTAAATAATTGAATACAATTGGAGAATCGGTGAACTGAAAATAATCCATTTTGAGAACAAATTTGATAACTACGTTATGCATCGGTGCATAAATATGAGTTATGTTTTCCTCCCAAGAAATTTTCTTGATCCTTAAGCTTTTTTAATCGTATCAATCTCATTCGTACACTTCAATTAATACTTATAATTTTTATTTATTCTATATACTTTTCAAATTTTGTAATGTTTCGATTCATCATTTACTATCTTTAAGCTCTACAGGACTTAAGTTTGCATATTTATTCTTTTAGGAACATGTGCAAAAAAAACCCGTTAGATTTTTTTTTTTAATATTTGATTCTGGATGGTAAAGAAAATTATTACTCATAATCAATATCATTTTTTTGATTGATCATCCAATTTTATGATTTAAGCAATCGTAGTATCAGTCATACTTTATTGCGCTCTCATAGCCCAAAATTATGACAGGAATTAATATGATAAATGATATTTACGTTGTTTCTTATATTCACTTCAAATAATTTTTTATTGATTAAGTGTTGCATAGAACGAAGCATACGATTTTATTATTTAGCATATTATTTAGGTTATAGGAAAGGAGAAAACAGTTGTTCAAAAAAAAAAATTTCTTTTCCTAATAGGAAGAATCGATCTTTAATTTTGTATAGTACTGTTTTGCTTCAGGAAAGAAATTGAAAAATTTTAATTCAATTTTTTTTTATTCAATAACCAAACTCGATATATAAAACAAAGTGTAATACAAGCGAATGGAGAGAAGATGTAAAAAAAAATGTGTTTATTATACGGACATGTACTTTATTAGTTGACATAAAAAGACTAACAGGAAAAGTTGAGATCGATAAATTAAAAAATAAACACTTATTTTAAAAATAATTTTAGAACTCTGTGTACTTGTGTCACGTACTATATATATTTGAATGGGTTTTTATCCATACTTCAAAGCTAACAGGCATATTTATATCAATTTTAAAAAAAGGTATGCTTTTATTGCTAAGCAACTAATTAAAGTATTATGAAAGTTACTACCACATTATTAAAAATTTTATTTACTTATGCACATCTATTTATTCCTAAATAACAAAATGTTTTTCCTCCAAAAAGTATTGCTTGGATTTTCATGATTATATAAATGAAAACTGCAAATTCTATGTATCTATAGTTGTTCAGATGGATATTTTAAGATTTAGAATTCGAAAATATATATATTAATGCATGATTAATAATTTCCTATCCCGATGTATTTTTATGCAATATTCTTTATTCATAATATTGTAAGACAATTAAATATTCATGTTTCGTAAGTGATTTTATAAAGCTTGGTTGTGAATATTTCAGCTGCACTGTAGTGAATTCAATGAGTTATCTAAAGTATTGCTTCTGAGTTTAACGTGATTGATAATTGATTCGTATTGTCTAATTTATCCCCCTCTTTTTGTGATTTTATATCAGAGTTAATATCGATATAAAAGAAACGGGTGGAATCGAAACAATTTCAGATTTATTTTTCCAATTGTAAATAGCATTCATATTCCGTAAAAATCGAAGGTTTAATATTAAAATAGCTGATCATATATATAAATCAAGGTTTATATTCTTTAAGACAAGAGCAATATTTATGTCAAACGTAATTGATAATTGTTTCGTATTGTCTAATCCCCCTTCCCACTTTTCGTGATTTTATATTAGAATTAATACCGATATTAAGAAACAGGGCGGAAACGAAACAGTTTTTCTTTTTCTAATTGTAACTAGTATAAATATTCCGTATGAATCGAAGGTTTGATAGTAAAACAGCTGATCATAAATCAAGGATAATACTCTTTATATCATGATCTATGCATATCTCCAATAATTTCTTCGAATATCCCTTTCACATTAATGTTTCAAAATGAACATCAGCTAAGCAATCAATATTTTTTTAGTTGAAATTTGCAATATTTTATCTTTAATTTTTTGCATGTAAATTTTAATAGTGGGATGTGTGTAATGTACAATTATTAAAAATAATAATAATAAAGTTCTGTTAACTTATTGTAATAACTGAATTATAGAAAATAGAATATTTAATACTAGAATTCGAGTAAAGCTTAGAATAAACATAAAATAAGAATAACATCAGAACAGAACAACATTGGATTGATTATGAATAATATGAAAATATGATTTTTTTCTGATATTTAGGTTATACTTTTAAATCTTTAATAAGTGGAATTGAGAATAAGGCGTAGAGTTATGTTTTCTACCCCCCCCCCCTTTTTTTTCCCTCGGTCAAAATTCTAAATTACTGTTCTGCTCGAGTGCTTTTGAAAAGGAAAAAAAAAATTCAGTTCTAGTTGAACTCAAAATTTGGATACCTTTTTATAAGATTATATGTTCGACTGATTTTAGCAATATTTTAAAGTAACTTATTCGCTATTTCATTTCTCGAGGAAAATATAACCGCTAAATATTGCTGCATGGAATGTTTGCAATTTCTTCTAATTACAAAGTTAGTGAGTGCTTGTTTGTTAAATGACGTCGTCGCTGGTTTTTGAAAGGCAGTATTATTTCAGAATTACTATAAAGTGCTTTGAAAATTTTCTTCAATATTAATTATTCTTTCATTCACTTTTAATAGCAAAATTTCTATTCAGTTGATTAACATGTGTATTCGAACTGTGAAACATACCGAGTATATTTTTTTTTAAATGTGAAGGAGTAAAAACGTATGTGTGTTTTCACTCCCCCTCCCCTTAAAGCATTAAACATAAAATACATTTAAGAAAATTATCATTTTAGAAAATTGTAGATTATGTAACTTGTAGGAGTAATTTTAATAAATCAAATAAATTTACTATTGCTACTATACTTGGAGGTAAGATTACATATAATGCTATGAAAACATGTTTTTATTTATTTAAATATAAATTTAGCTACGATTTTTCCAACAAAGGTATAAAAGCAATCAGAATGAATGTTTATAAACTGATTATTAACTTTTCAATCAATTTTAGCATAAAATTATAAATTAAGATATAAAATTGCTGTGAAGGAAATTCATTAAATGAATATTTATTAAATTCGAAATGAACTTAATAATAAAAAAAAAGAATTTAACATTTTTCCCATTAATATAATATTTTGAATCTTCTAAAGCTTTTTTTCTGAACAGGATAGGGTGAGTTCATTCAAAAGTTGTTTCGGTGATTTAGGCGTCGCACACACAAACGCAATTTCATACCCTCGTGCATCAAAGAGAAGTGGCCGATAAACGTAATTGGACGTCATAAATACGGGAGGGGAATTTTTCACAGAAAGCCATTGAGATCAACAGTCGTTAGTAGTGTCACAGCACAATGAAAGGATTTACAAACACTTTGACTTTATTCGTCTTAGGCGCATCCAGTGTAAACTATTCTTTCCTATCGCGTGGACATCTATTTTCTTATGTGACATATTCTCCCAGCTTCAGGGTTTTCGTGGTATGGGACAAGTTAAACGAGTTTCCGTCGACACTTCAATTATCCTAATTCACAAATGAAGGATGTATATATTCATCACACGTCTGTCACTTCACAGATAAGCAATTCATACTTTATTCTGTAAAATGCCGAACTGTGTTTAATGAGACGCAGCCCCTCCCCTCCCCCTCATAAGTTGACCTTTGCACTTCGTCAGTCTTCTTTCACTAAAAAGAAAATATGGGTGCGCTCTTTTGTAGGGCAAAATTGAACCCCGGTGATGACGCTCCCTTGCCAGTCTTTTAGAGAAAATTGTCAATTGACAGGCAATAAAATTTTCTTTAAAGAATCTTAAAGGAAGTCCGACATTCTTGTTAACCCGAGCTTTTTAACACTTAGGGGAAATTGTTCCTACAGCAACAGCCATGCCGTACAAAGACGTGATACATTCGTCATGATGTGATTGAAAATTACTGTTGAATATGATAGTAATAATTTAGTTAAAAATATATATTATATTGAATCTGGCAATGATACAAGTCACAGCCAAATTTTGTTAGTAGGTTTTCATTCTTGTAAACAGTGTGAGCATCAGTCAATATATATATTTTAGTAAAGAAAGAACGTATTATGAAATAACCATAAGTACAACTTTGAAGGTCAAGGTAACTGGAGAGCAATTATAAAGAATGTTTGTCATTTTTAACATTCCAAGAAATTACAAGCCTATTCAAATCAATGTAGTTTTAATTAACAATTTTTAAATAATTATTAAATGAAACGTTATTTTTTTTTATTTTCAATAAATATTAAATGGTTATTTCATGCAAAAAGTTTCATCATTAAATCGTATGTGAAGGAAGGTAGTGGAATGCGCAGAATCCCTCTTTGGATTCTGAAGTGCCAGTCTTTTATTTTTAGAATCCCAAATGCAAAGCAATATTTGAAAGATATCATTGAATAACTGTTGGAGAAGGGTATCCACACCTTAACTATTTAATGATTGCTTCGTTATTTGCGTAATAACAACGAAGCAATAGCTCTGAAGTTTATTGGAGGAATCTGTTGCTAAATTTTGTAAATATTTACATCAGTTAGGGACAAGGTAATTTGAGAAGTACGTTACGTGGTCTGTCTGATCTTCAAAAATTCAATATTCAGCTGTTGTGATGTGCCATTATTTTTAAGTATTAATTGTGTGAAAACTTAGAGATTACATTGATTTAAATGAAAGTTTTGTGGTATTTCCCTCTTGTATACCTACAAATACAACGTCGAAATTTATCCCTTCAATTTTGTCAAAGCTTTCCTTTCAATTTTGTCCAAGTATTAAAGAAAACTGCAAAGTTAAGTCGTATTTTTTAACAAAATGATTCAAGACCTATTGAATGCATAGACTACTAAATAACTATTTTAAATAAAATTCTTCTGGTTTTATTGCTTTCGCGAAATGTTAATAATTGTATGCTTTTATGTAATGAAAACAGTCGTTCGTTTCAAAACACGCGTGATAAGGAATAAATGTTTATTTAAACTAGCTGAACTGTGAAAATTCATTTGGGAAAACTTTTTGCTACCGAAGCATGAAATTCAGCAGAATTACAAAAAATGCAAATACCGATCTTTTATAGACGATACATTAGTCGGAATTTAATTATTATTTAAAGATAAAATCATGTAATTATATATTTCCACACAAATATTTTAGATCTACTGGGGAATATAATGTTTTTAAAATCAGAAGTCCTTCGTGTAGAATGTATACGAGTATTATCCTATATTCAACTATGTTTCAAAGTTCTCGTACGGCGTATGTAATAATTTGGATTGCAAATTGCTTCCCAATCTTTCTTGCTAAAGGATCACAGTTAAAGTTATTAGGTCCGTTGCCAATACCTGAGTATGGAATGAGTTCTTCAAGAAGAGGAAGGTTATCTCCAAAACCTCAACGGAACATTCTGCTTCATTGGCGAATGATGACCTCTTCGATAAAAAAAAAAACTAAGCGTCAGTTTAATAATTATAGCGCCGTTAATAATAATAAAAAAAAAAGCTAAAGAACCTTAAAAGAGGCTTTTCTGCGCCATTCCTCTGGCTTTGTTTATTGAATGAAAAATGGGCAGTTATCCTAAAATTTAATTTATTTTTGAACGATAGATAGGAATTAATTACTTCAAATTAATAACCGCATTGCTAAAAATCTCCAGATATACTTATTGGCCGAGTTCTACATATTCGTAAATATGAAAATATAACAACAAATGAAAATCAAGATATTTAAATAACAGGCATTAAAAAAAGTGGCGGTTCGTTTTTGAGATGAGGCAGAAACTAAAATCTAATCAGTCATACCAGAAAAAAGGCATCATTACACAACGTCGTCATTAGTAGTAATCTAAGTAAAAATGACATTCACGAATAGGTCATTAACACTTTCCTAAATTTGTTACCGTGGGAAAAAAGGGGGCACCTATCTGGAAGCCGTCATCGAGACGGATTTGTTGGGAAAACTGCCGTCGAAATAACGAACGTAGCAAGAATAAAAATTTAATAGCTCTTGAATTGTTCAATCAAAACCGACGTGAACAGCCATCGTGTAACACTTGTGTACTCGAAAAGAGAGCGCCTACCCTGGTATGAGAAAAGGTAAAAAGCAATTTCAGAAAAGCCGGTTTGGCTTCGCGGGAGTCCGTCCGTGAGATTATGGGACCACCAACAGTATTCGGAGGAAATTTGAGAACAAAAACAATGACATAAATTCCCCATCAGCAATTGGCTTCCTTCATTTTATACCCAGTTTATATCCGTCGAATCCGGCAACCCCTACTACTGTTGTCCCGCTGAGATTCAAGGAAATGAAACGCAAGAAGTGTATATATCTCGATACAGTTTCATGACGCTTGTTACAAAGTCCGCATCAGTATAGATTTGACTGGAATGTGGACAATTTAAGTGTAAATTAATAAAATAATTTAACAAAGTCAAGTCACAATTGCATCTCGGAGGGGAGGGATTTACATTGGTTCTTGGCCATTTTCAATGACAGAATTTATAATATTCGCATATTTGTGGTTTCATCTAAAAAAAATGCATGTCTTTAGATATTTCAGAGAGGCTGGATCTAGTTTACGTACGATATGTAGTTATATAATCTAGAGATAAATATAAATCGGAAACTAATTATAATTTGCCTGTTTCATCTATTTTATCTATTGTTCCTTTATTTTGATGAGTTTTTTTTTTTTTTTTTTTTTTTTGTGAACAAATTCCAATTTATAGACATTGTAGTGCCATGTTTCTGTTGTGTTACTTTTCAACAGTTGAAAAATATCTTTTCATATACAGCTAAGAAGTTTTTTTTAGAAAATTATATATTGTATTGATTGGGTGTATTTTTATCATTGGAATTATTTTGCAAATTACCTTTTCAGAATCTAAAGATCTGTAGCAATCAGTAACTATGGAACTATATGCGACAAATTTCAAAGTTCTTATGAAATTATTAAGCTGTTCAGATCAATATAAATAAAAAAAAATGTCTGAATATTCAGTTAACACCTAAACTGCATTAAGAATTCGGTAGGATAGCAGTCTTTAAAAAGTAAAAAACAGAGGATTCAATAAACTTTCGTTTGTATATCGATTTAAAACAACTTCGGTTATCGAAAGTGTAAGAATTACTTATCCTTAAAATTTCTGCCATTCTTTCGGACTTAAAAATAAACCTTTGTTACGTCACGGATTGAAGAGAGAAAGATAAATACAGGAGAATTATGGGGAGGAAATTAATACATTTTTTTAGGTTTGATAACATTACAAGCTATTTTCGAGAAAACGATGGGGTTTTTTTTATGGGTGGAAACCCGATTCAAAATTTCTAATTTAATTCAGATATCGAAATCTTCCCCCACATGAAAAACGAGACTGGATCTCTATATATCCTAGAGTCTTTTACGTTTCTCCCTCCCTCCCCCCACTTTAACAGTACCCTGATGATGATAAAGCGTCGCTCGGCACCGATAACCGACCGCAAGCCCCTAGACTCGTCGCCGGGTCTTCGCGTTTCCTCTCCCGGACGACAACGGCCGCAATCTCTCGGCTAGTGTGTGTGTGCGTGCAGTAAACTTTCCTTCTCCTTCCACCTCCCTCCCTCTTGGGTTTGAAAATGACAGAGCGCTCAGCGCGCACACACAAGCACATTAGGCTTGGAGATTTTAGCAGGGGCTTGCCTCTTCACCGTCTCAAACGAGTGAAAAAGTTTTTCTCAAAGAAAAAGAATAGGGGCGGCTCCTTTTTTCCCTCTCTTCCTCCCACAGGCTTAAGAAGGCCCCCCTCCTTCTTCTCCACTTCGCTTTTATCACTGTTGTGTTTCTTGATGGATGGTCACTTGCATTTGCTACTTGAGATGAGTACAGAGAAAGCACGTAATGCTTAGGAAAAGCAGATATGTATATTCCTGCTTTTAAATGAGAGATATATTAGAAACATATTTTCTTTTACCCTTAAGCTCTTAATTCTATTTCAGAAGAGGGAAAAGATATAAATTTCTTTAAAAGACTTACTAGTACAGGGTTATTCAAAATGATTCATCCGATTACAAAATTCCATACTTTCAAAAATAAACGACTCATAATAAGTAATGCATGAATACGAAGGAAAACTATGGAAGTTTTATGTTGTGAAAAATAGATGCCCTTGCATGTTCTTCGAAAAGCTATTTCACGAAAGCTGTTTTAGAAGCTTTCATGGAACTACCATGCAATCGGATCAGTCGCAGGGGACCAGATTACTTGATGTACACAGCTGGCCGCTTAAGCCACCTGCTATATGGCCCCGTGAGATATCTTCCTTTGGGAGTTTGGAAAAGATAAAGATAATGCACGCTAATAACCTACAAATTTATGTGAACTTAAACAATGGATTTCTGCTGCTATGCAATCCCTTATCACTGACACTTTACAACGCTTTTGGCAGCAATTTACATATCGAATTTTCTTTATACGAGTAGCTAAAGGAAGCTATATCGAACATTAGCAACAAAAAAAAACTCACTTCTCTTTGAATTCATGTATTACTTATCATTCGTTTATTTATGAAAATAGGGAATTTTGAAATCGAAGTTATCATTTTGGAATAACCCTGCACTTTATCTTCAGATACCCTATTGAAATTTAAAATTCTCAGTTATATATAATTCTCAGTTATATATAATTCTCAGTTATATAAATATGTTCGATATGTTTATGAAATGTTAGTAAAAAATTAAAATTGTTGCAATTGATACGAATAAGATCAGAACTTAAAATTATGAATTATAAAGGAGTTTTAGAAATAATTATCCAATATGAATCGCTTAGAGAACTCGGTAATTTTTCGAAAAGTAAAAACATAGCATTTATATTCACTCTAATTTTTTAAAGTATGCAAAATAGTTTACGTTTGAAGGAAAAGTTCCCATATTTTTTAAAGCCTTAATTCAGTTTTTCATCAGTCATTTTTAATCTGATCCGATTTAAACAAAAACACTTCAAAAGGATTAACAGTAACAAAACTATAATTCAGTTTTTATTATGGAATCTAGGAAGCAAATAAAATCAGGTACACACGAATTACTTCAGGTTATGCGAAGAAAAAAAATAAGATATTTGTTTCGATTTTCAAAATTAATATACGAGCTGTTTTATTACAGCTTGTGAGAAATGGAAAACGTCTACTCTGAAATATATATGTAATAATCAAAATTAATAAGGGACTTGTTAATCAGATTGAAATTGATTAACTACTATAGACCTTTTCTTTCCAATTCCTTTGAAACAACCCATTGTGAGTAATTATTAAACGCTAAAAGAGTTATGTATTTAGTTAGCTACAAAATATCATAGCTGATCACTTATCGAAGTCTTATGGCGAAAGTTTTTGCATACGTGTTTGAATATCAGGTTTCACCAGTAATGAACTTAATTTTTAAGAATTTGTCGAATTAAATTCCTTTTTAAGTTTTTTTTATTGGATCGAAATAAAGCGTATATTAAATTATTTTATTTACTTATAGATTGATGTATTATCTTAAATCATATGTAATCAGGAATTGATAAGTGGCCGAAAATTTAAAAAAAAAAAAATATTCAGAATTTTGAGACAATTGTGAGGCAGTCATTCCCACCCCCTCCTCTTTCTTTTTAATTTGGTTTCCTTCTTTAGGACGAGATGATTTTAATATTTGCCGTTATGAGCCAACAAAGCGATTTTTGAAATGGATCACGTAGAATAATAAATTAAAACAAACTCTATTTAATGCAATGCAAAAAAAGTTCCTTTTAGTGACGAAATCCAGATTCTTTGCAGCGCATTGCACAAAGAAAATTTTAGAATTTCTTACTATTCTAAGTTGTATTTTTCTTAATATAATCTGAATTATGAATGAGCTGACGTTTAAAAATGATTTGTTTTGTTTTGTTTTTGTTAATCGATTTAGTTTAAAATTTCTAAAAAAGGATCTTTTGTTTTTATTAAAAGACATTTTAAAAATTGTTTTAATTATTCTTTTTAAGATTGTATTATATTTAATATACTTCATGTTTAATATACTGATGCACGTTAAATCTGTCGGAGCCCAAAGTCCTCCAGCTGGCGTGGTGTGGAAATTAGAAGGGGGTACCAGCTCACGTGTTGTCTTCGTCACTTGACCGAGGTTGAAAATTACGAGGCCCGTCGCCAATAGCCATCGTGTTGCTTTTAGTGCGATGTTAATAAAAAAACTAAACTCAACTTTTCATAAAATACTATTTTACAATTGAAGAGTATGGTCCAATAAAACCGTAAGGTAATCGTGATTTATATGGGTGTAGAACAGCATGTTTAATATTTTAGCGTTAAATATTTTAAATTAGTTCTATTGCTATATTGAATAACAATTTGAATTCCAAGGTTGCGAAACTTGCATTATTCGGGAATCAACCTTCTGGAGGAAAGGTGAATAAACTGAATAATAAAAATGCTTTATAAAGTGAGGAAATCTTGAATGTGTAGATTTTTTTTTACAATACCTGTTTTAATTTTGGAAAAAAAAATAAAAAAAAAAGATATGCATTTAAAAGAGCTTTGATAATACTGTCGTGGCAGGGTAGTCTAGTTGTCATGATTGCAAAACTCATGGTCGGTGTTGCTTCGTCAAATCTGAGGATTCGAGACCAGGTGCCACTAAAGACCCACCAGGTAGGGGCTGATGCACATCAAATATGTCGAGACTGCAAGTCCTCTTGTGGCATGAAGTGGAAGTTTGGAGGGGGAGGTGACAGCTCAGGTATTGTCTTCTTCACTTGACCGAAGTTCAAAATGACGAAATCCATCGACAATAGCCCTCAAGCTGTTTTTAAGTGCAACGTTAATAAACAATTTGATATTACTATTTACAAAACATTTTTTAATGGTGTGGATCTAATATGTAATCGTTGCATCATTTTCAATAGTAATGAAATAATTTTATGGGTTGGTTGGTTTTAACGTCGCACTGAGAAGCAACATGAGGGCTATTGGCGACGGACATCGCAATTTTGAACCTCGGTCAAGTGACGAGAACTACGCCAATTTTATGGGAATGAATACATGCGAGTATATATTTCAAAAATAATTTAGTTACATAAAAACCCAATGAAAAAACTTATTTTAGTTATAAAATGTCTGGTTCAGATTTTTATGACTTTGAAATCATCAGTTTAACTTTCCATTTTTAAATTCATAGCTAGGAAAGCCTAAGAAGCTTATTACATTATGCATTTTTTTGCTTATAAAAACTCCTATCCGTGAACTCTAAAAACGTATACTCTAAAAAAGACCAGAGGGGTTAAGAATAAAATGTGTGGCATTTTCGGACATATGAACAATTTATCACGCTGTGTGGTCTCTTCGAATATATGAAAGCCTTTTTGGTTTTCAACGGTCAATTCCTTTCCCGACCTCTTATCTATGACCTTGACCCAGTAATATTTGACCACAGGTGGTCACTATTCTACGCGCTACCTCTATTGAGGAAGGCAAACGTTTCCCTCCGCTTCATCACTCTGTCAATTCTTTATTCAATTTGATTTTACTGTAGCTACTTTGAAATATCCTTTAAGCTCGGATCATGAGTATGTTTACTTCCATTTCAGCATACAAAGTTCGAGGATTCATTTAACACATGAGGAATACAAGAAAATTTTTCGCAGCAACAGAAATTCTTTTTCAGGAGCATTTTCATAAACATTTTAATGCATGAGAGTAATCCCATTTAATACTCGCTAATCGTATTCGTCTGACACAGGAGAGCTTTTACAAGGATTTGTAGCATTTTAAAAAAAATATTATCTCAGACAGGTGAAGGTCATGGGTATTTTTTCAAAAATTCTCATCTGTGTACAACTTCTCTAATCCAAAATAGCATTTCAAATAATACTAACAAATATAAAAAAAAGTGTTATAAAAAAATATAAACTGTATACTCTTTCATTACGGTGGATAAAACTGCAGTCATAAAATAAGAATTGGACACTGTTACATATATCTTATGTTAAATTATTTTAAAATATACTTACATTAAAACGTAAACAAATTAAATATGAAATGCTTTAACATTTGTATCAAGGGAAAACCCTATTTTTACGATTTTGCTTTGCTATAATTATTTAAACATTATTCCTCCACAAATATACAAATAAAGTAGTACGACAATTTTGAAATGAAAAATATATCGCAACAATAACATTTAATTTGCTTACTATCTGCATAATATACACCATCTACAGAGAGAGACATTAAAAATGTTTGCTTTGATATGGGAAGTCTAGTAATAAAAAAATTGTCCAGAGAGTACCGAGCAGAAAGCCCTGCATCAGCAAAGTGAACTTAAAATCTAAGCTGACACGAAGTAAAATTCATGTAAAATTGCCCCAAAATATTTTGAGAACGTCTTTTTTAGGGAATTAAATATTACATTTTCGGATTAAATGATATAAAATGACTTGGTCTAAAGCATTTTGTATGTGAAAAATGTGACACATTGTAAAGGCAACCAAATTTTGGTTTCTACCGAGTCATGGGTTCGAATCCTGATGCCATTAAAGATTAGTCGTGTAACAGGCTGATGCACGTTGAATTTGTAAAGGCTTCAAGTCTTCCCGTTGGTACGATGTGAAAGATAGGTGTTAGTTCAGGTGTCACTTGATCGAGACTCAAAATTACGAGGTCAGTCATCAAAAGCCCTTGTGTTGCTTTTGAGTGAGACGTTAATAAACAATAAAAAGCAACAAAATAGGTTGAATTTGTTTCTGAAGTAAAAGCTTATGATTGATAAATGAAGTAAAGTCAATCAAATAGTTTATGATTGCATGGCGAGATTTGGCAAGATCTATCAAAATGTCCTTTCTTCTGGTGTTTGGACAATTTATACGACCTTGAGTTACCTTTGTATAACGAAATTTAGAATTAAGCTGAAACAATTTAGGAGTTTCTAGATGTTTTAATTTGTTTTAGAATATAGCTATCCGAAGCATTAATGCCAGAACTCAGACTTTAATGTTATTGAACACGTTTCGGATTATGTGTGGGGAAAAAAAATTAATGAACATCTGATTTTTATAACAAGAAGAATTTAATGAAACAAGTATGAGTCCAAAAATAGTCTAAATTGGCTGTGTAAGGTCATAGAATACAGTGATGGCCCAACAAGATTTTAGCATTAACTTATTTCAATTCTTTGGATAGTATCCCGATCATTTTTTTTTATCTGATTTCTTTTACTTTAAATAATAACCATAATTGCATTATGATATGCATCATATTTGAGTCTGTATGATTTGCATTTATCAAAATGAGATGTGTATATATATATATAAATATTGCAACGATAACACGTTATCATACTAATTTCAGTATTAAAAAGTATGAGAGTGTCTGTACACTGGAAGTAAGCCAAATTTTAAATCGTTTACATATCATACTGATCGTTGAAACAATTTTACAAAGAAAACTTCAGGACAACCTTAAAAAGTTGATTTTTACTAACATTCTTCCATAAACAACTAAAGGTATTGACGAAGATGGATATATACTAGAATTTATAATGCTAATTTCAATCGAGGGATTAATTCTTTGCAAGAAAAAGCGTTAACCGGAGAAGATCAAATTAATTATGTTTCAAACATATTTAGTAGTGTATAATTTCTTTAAATTTCAAAATTCTCGTAATAATACACATTAAATTTTTCCAAGAACCAAGGTATTATAATTTTTTTTTTTCTAAAAATTATGATTTGAAAAATTATCGAAACTTAAATTCAACAATTTATACAAAGTAATAATTTTATATTTGATTACATAAATTTTTGTTTGCTTATAATAAAAACTGTACTTCTATGTTATTCTATGGCACTAAGTTGAGAGAAATAATAGCATTTATTTCGCAGAAAATCACAATTTCCAATAACACGGAGAAAACTGAATTTCACTTATATAAGCAAAATAAATTTTACACTTCATACAAAAGGAATTCCTACAAATAAATAATGAAAAATATTTTAATCATGTGTTTAAGAGTTAACACATAAAGAAACACAGCATTGGTTGAGATGCAAAGAGCAGGTAGGGTGGGTGGCCCTGAGAAACCTTTTAAGAATGAACACTGATATTTATACCACAGATCATTCATACCTTTGAATTTTAATCCATGGTTTTAATTTTAAGATAAGTCAACTATTAAATTTTACACTAAAGACTTCATCGTTTATCTTTTCATAATGTTAAGAACTCGACATAAATAATTTCTAACTTAAGAAAACTACAAATATCTTTATAGAAACAATAAATTAGTCGCATTTGAAAGTCTTCATTCATCAAATGGTTAACATATATATCTGTGTGTGTGTGTGTGTCGAGTTTTTATTTAACGATGGATGAAAAAGTATGAAAAAAATTTTTAATGTAAAATAATATGCAATTTAAATAAGCTTGAGGCGTTAAAGATATCTAAGTAATGGCCTATAAAATAAGTCTGGTTCAAAATTACGAGGTCCGTCGCCAATAGCCCTCATGTTGCTTCTAGTGCGACGTTAATAAGAACTAAATTAAGCTAAATTGATAAATTTCGGTATTTTACATTTAAAAAATAATCTTATACCTTTTTTGTCCATCTTTAAATGAAAGCTTGAGTTCAAAAGTTTTATTTTTACTTATAAGTAATTGCGGGAGTTAAGCAATTCAGTTGAAACTTGCACACATTTATGTTATTAAGACGCCTGCTCCAGCCTTTCCTCCCCTCCCAATGAGCTGTATTATCATCGGAGTTATATGTATATGCAAATTTTCACATCTATCCAGTGATAGAAAGGGGGTTTGAGATTCGAATACACATACTGAACTAGAAAGATATACACATGACTGAAATAAGTTATAATTAATAAAAAATAAATTTACAATAAAACAAAACAAAAAAAAAAAAAAAATTTCAAAAAGAAATGCACGTGTTATGGTTTCTTGTGTATACATACATATGGCTTCTTGTACACGTTTGAGCCACTGTACAGAAGGCAATAGATATTCTCAAAACTCTTTGCATCATGTCTCACCAAAAATTTTCAACCTCCGATCAGAATCACAGTGCAGCAAACTCCAATTAGTCTACACAATAATCTTTAAGGAGCTCTAATCTCGGTATCTTCTAATGTCCTGTTTACTCTAGTTAAGTAGAAAATTCTTATAAAATATAGTATTATATTTGTAAGCAAAATAATATAGCAAGGTCGTATTGTCAAGTCTTTTTGGTTATACAGTAATATTTTTTAAAGAGTGATAAATTAAGTACTACAACAGCTATGATTGCGGTGACGAAATTTTCCTCGAAAGACAATTTCCAAATAATTTGCTTGATAATTTCTTATTCAAGTAAAACGTATTTTAAGGGTCCCGTTAACGGCCATTTTGATTTCGTGAACGTAATGATAATCCCAAGGAAGCTCTACTACCGTCCTCAAATCCTTACTATTTTACAATTTTAATTATTTGAATGCAAAAAAAATGCATCCGTAAAAAAAAGCAAAAAATAATGAAGGGTTCTAAGGAATCGCATTTTCCCTCCAATTTTGAAATTTTTTTTTACCCCTGTTTTAATGAATCGTTCGTGGTTTTTCCTGTCTTTAAAAACTTAACATTTCTTCTTCATTTTTGAAAATATTTATTCAGTAGAAACCTTCATCATTTTTTACTCATTCGGATACATTTTTTTTTTGTATGGATAAAATGGTATAGATTTGAAAACGGTAGAATTCCATAGGATTAACATTAGGTTCACGAAATCGAAATGGCGGATAGACGGGAGCCTTAAAACCGCTTTACATATAATATATAAATGAAGTATTAACTCTCCAAATGAGAGATGCTTATCACGCCAAACAATGGCTCTGGTAAGAGTTGTTGGATTTACGTATGATTCTTGCGTTAGATGGCTTTTGCCTTCGTGTTGATTTACAACAATATTTATCTAATCTAATGCTAAACAAATCTAAGAAACTATTTGGAATTAAAATTTTCTAGATGAATGCTAATATCTATGAATTGAGTTCTGATTAATGCAGTTTTAATTAAATAAATACTAGAATTATTAATTTTATTCGTTCATACATTTTTTAAAAACATTTTATAATTTTGAATGCAATATCAATAATTGTTTTAATTCATTTTACCTTCACAATGAAAGAGAGAAACTATTCCTTTTGTTTTCGATAAAGAGAATCGAAATGTCCTTGACCAGAATTTGATCTAAAAATCTCCAAATTACAAAGTTAAATAAAGTGAAATGAATCCATGTTATGGTATACTAAACAATTGGGTATTTTAATTCAAATGCAAGTTCACAATCACAGCTGGAAGGCCAAAATTCTCATCTGGCTTTCCAGCTTTTAATTGCAGAAATTTCTCTAATTTTTATTTTGCAATAAATAAGTGACTTAGTTTAAAAAAGGGAACAGTGGGAAAGAAATTCAAAAAAATGTGTAATTAATATAAAATAAAATATATATACATTTTGAAAGATTTCTTATGAAGTTTACTCATCTGATTACTTATCTGAGTTTAACAAGATAATGATACAAGTAAAAATTACGGATTGTAATTCATCAGTTATTTTAAATCCGAGATTCTGAAACGATTTTATTAAATACACTGAAACCCAAAATTGAGAATATACTTATACGTGTTAGTATATATCTTGCGTAACACTCCAAATTTTACCTTAAAGTCTCTCCCCCCCCCCTGGCTGTTGACACTCTTTTTCACTCCATTCCAATAAGTTAAGAATTAAAATTAGGTAATCATTTTTTTTTTTTTTTTTGCCAAGGAAGAGTGAATCGAAATAACACTTAGACAACCCCATGCTACAAAACTGAATATACACTTTTAATAACTGAGGTACAACCGGCAAATTAATGTTTAGTTGCATATTCTTTCCCCTGGATTGTACTGCTGCGGTAGTCGAGTGGTCATGGTCGCGAGCTCGTGGTCGGCTAAGTCGTGGGTTCGAGCCCTGATGCCACTGAAGATCCACCATGTAGCGAGTCTGATGCACATTAAATCTGGTCGAGGTCCCAAGTCCTTCAGTTGGCATGTTGTGGAAATTTGGTGAGGGAGGTGTCAGTTCAGATGTCGTCCTCGTCACTTGTCCGAGGTTCAAACGAGATCAGGCTTCAATAGGCGTAGTGCAAATTTTCAATGCGACGTTAATAAACAATCAAAAGATTAAGACTTAATGTATTTATTACTTGTCACGGGGTGTTGGTTTCTTTCAACTGAGCCTATGAATTTTCTATGATATTTAGGGCAGAGGATAAGTGTGAATTGTGTACTTGATGCTTCTCCAGTGGTATCATGACATAACTTGACAATCTGCTTATCTCATTTCGTGTCTTGCTGGAAGACTGTTTGATCCCAGTCTTACCTTATCGGTACTTTTTTTTGGCAAGTTATCAGTTAAGATGTCAATATATTCTACTCAATCCGAATTCCTACTTCTCCAGCTACTAACACTGTTCATCCCATCTTAATTCAAATGCCTAATGTTTCATCATCATCGCACTTCAATTCATCTCTTATAAACTTCTTCACAGGCTTGGTGGGGGAAAACCCTCATCGCAACCTATCTTGCATTTTAAAGCCGAATTGGAAATTTGAATCCCATTTAAGATTTTATGCTTTTTACGATGTTTAATCTTTTGCTCGATCTTTTTTTTTAAAAAATATTTTAATTTGGTTTTTAGAGAAGCATTTTGTAGATTGATCAAAAAGTGTTTTGCGCAGCATAGCCAGATTTGGCTTTTGCGCCATAAACACACAATCAATCAGTCACTCTCTCTTCTGCTACGAAGCAGTATCAAACGAGGACTATAACCGTCTTTATAGTGTTTTCACACAGGCTCCAGTTCATTCCCAACTTTCCTCCTCAGTTTATATTGCCCATCGCTCCCGGACAGATTGTGAATTTGCTTTCATCGATAGCATAAGAGTGTTTCGGAAGAATTCCTGCTTCGAAATATGAATTTTTGCAAACAAGTTTCTTTATTGTTTTTTCCCCCTTGATGTAACTAATGAGTTGCTTCCATAATTATAGTGAAACCCTGTATTATGAAAAATGTGCATCTAAAAATCTCAGCTTTCCAATTTTTCTGAAGACACCAATGTAAATTTGAGATGCTTCGGATTTTTCTTTACAGAGTGCATATCTTTTCATATAGCAGTTGTACTCAAACTTTCTTTATGCCCTCTTCCAGGGATATTGGTTACAAATCTTTATCCCCGATTCTTCTGTAGCCTTTTTTAGGTACGTCCATGGTTTTTCTAATCAATTATGTGTTATCTTCCAACCATTGGATGACTAAGCAACTTTCATTCTCAAATGTTGGCTACCTAGAGCTCATTTCAAGTTTTTTGATGGTGGAAAATAATTATATTACTAAGAGACTTGTTGAGTTTAGATTATTCAAGTAAAACTGCAAAAACGATTCAAATCAAATTAACGAATTTGTCAGCTTATTACTGATCTTATTAAGTGCGTGACGAATTTATCACAAACTTGTAGCATCGATTTTAGATAAGCTTCATAACCCATTCCCTTTTCGATAAATAATTTTTTTTTCGTCAAATAGAGGTACGGAATGGGCAAGACAGCCGACAATGAAAAATTCGGTGATTCCTATAATTTTTATTATTATTCTTGAAATACCTCAAACTTTCAAAATGTAGTCTGGCGTCTATTGTATGTGTAATAGATAATCCATGAGCCCTTAGAAGAGAAAAAAGAAAAACACTTTATTTTTGATGACTAATTAGATTTTAGGTCCACTAATTAGATTTTTATAAATTTTATTTAATATGTGTCAAAATAGTTTTGGGACACAATTCAGTTTCACAATATTTTATTTTATTATTATACAAATTGATGTATACAAAAAAAAAATTAATAAAGACATTCCACTTTGATAAACTCTAATAGTATAACTTGAACGAAATATTCATATTTCAGCGCAATTATAGTTCCAATTTTTAAGTAAAAAAAAAAAAAAAATGTGCTAAAAATCGATACGCTGTCGAATATTTTAAAATAAAAACTATGAAACTGAATTTTTTAACATACTTTTAGTCACCATTTTGTATTTTATGCCCTCTTGCAATCAACGTGGCATATATTTTACTTCTTAGCAAAATAATGCATCTATTTTTGATCATTCTAGAACTATATGTCCTTAAATGTGTGATCATTCTATCTAATATCTTTAATCCTATTCAGTGAAGATCTAGAAATGATTGATTTGGTCCAAATCCATATAATCCAAAACATTTTCAATGGCACATCTGGACTCTGGGCAAAAGTCTTAATCCTTAGATTTTACAAGTGATGTATTATCTGATTTCTCACATCAACAAAATTCTCTTTGATACTTAGCAAGTTCTTATGGATCACGTATATTATGCTGACACTATTTAGTTTCTAAAATGTAGAAGTAGTAAACTCAATGTTATTGTCGCAATACATAAATTTTCTTTTAAAAATTTCTGAGTATGCTTTTGTGACATGTTTGTAGCGAAATAATTCTTACAATATCAGTTTGTTGTGATCTTTCAAAGTATCAAGGGTTCTTTTTTTCTTCTTTATATGCAAATGTTAAAAGAATTTCTCATTTAATTTTCATAAATATAACCCATTCTATGTTACAATTAGATTTATTTGCATTTGAAAACGATTACACATAATTAAAACATTTACATTAATTTAAAAAATTAAGGAATACCAACAATTTTTAAAAACTTTTTATGTTTAAATCTTTATTAATAAAGTCCACTCTAAGGACGGCTCCGAATTTTTTATAAAACTATTCAAATAATGGTAGTAATTCATAGTTAAGATTTTAAAATTGTAATTGTTTGCAGTGGAAATTTAAAATGTGAAACAGTATTTCAATGCATAATACAGTTAAATGCCTGAAATATATAATTTACCCTGCTCACAAAAAGACACTCATGATCAGAATGAAATTGAAAATTTTGTTTCTAAGAAGTAGTTTTCTAAAATAGTTTCTAAAATTTTAGAACGAAGCTTATTCTAAATAAATAAGATAAGTGTAGATTTTGAATGAATACGCATAACCGTGTTCAAACTGTTATCATTACAACTATTGAACATGAAATAAAAACTGCTTTTACTTTTAAATAGATTTATACATTTATCTCATGAAACATTCGAGTAGGAAAGGGGTGTGCAAGCTCAGGTGCCGTCTTCGTCACTTGACTGAGGTTCAAAATTACGAGGTCCGTCGCCAATAGCCCTCGTGCTGCTTCTAGTGAGACGTTAATAAAAACTAAACTAAATAAACTTGAACCCTTCTAGCATTTATGTTTCCCAATCTAAGACGGAAGGACTGTTTTTGAAATTAAATTTTCCTTAGAGATTATGCGTCGACACAAAGGAGATGAAAAGGTGAAGGATCAATCTTGGAACTGAATATTGGCTGTTATAGATTAGGTGAACTGAATGGTACTTTGAAAATATTCTTTTTAGATACTGAATCATCAAAACCTTTTCGCCTCTTCTCTGGCTTATTCACTGATTAAAAACTTAGGAAATTTCAAGTTTTAAGTTTCTGAAGATTAATGGTCTTAAGTTCTGAAATACTCAGAGAACCAAAGTAAAAATTAAAAAGTTCTATGCAAAGTTTTGAAAAGATTTAGATACTCAAGGTGTGCTTTTTTTTAAGTATATAATTATTATTAAATTAATTAAATATATAAGAAAGTAAACGATGAAATATTGAGAAATGGTCAATAGTAAACTTTTCCGATATTAAAATTAAAGCAAAGTATAAATTATTAAATGGAATATTACATCAGCTACATATAATTAAAATTGAAGCAATTGATACAAAATTGAAAAGTGATTTGGTACGCCAAAATTGATCCACCTAAAACAATAGCCTCTTAGGCGGCTAAAAAAAAATGGCTGCCTCACAACTGTCTTAAGATTCTGAATAATGTTATTTGTTTTCAGTCATATCTTGATTACAGTTTACATCTGATTTTAGGTAATATATAAATCGATAAGTAAATAAAATACTTAATTTTTATATTTGTTTCACTCCAATCCAATAAAAAAAAATTGGGGAACATTTATTACGACATATTTTAGAAAATTGAGTTCATTAGTGATGAAAGCAAGTATCAGACATGTATTACATATATTTTTTTATTTCAATCAAATAAAAAAAATTCAAGATAAATTTATTATAACGTATTTTTGAAAATTAAATTCGTTACTGGGGAAAGCGAACATAAAAAAATAACCATAAAAATAAGATAAATTTTTGAAAAGGTTCGACATTTTAGGGTTAATTAATTTACGATACAATAGCCCTTTGGGTGGCTAATTATTCGGGTCGAATGTACATGCTTATTTATGGTAAATTGTGAAATTTGATTCATGAGAGATATAAAAACATAAAATTTGAATTCCTCAATTTACAAATTTAGTGCTAAAATCTTCAATTGATAAACGATACCTTTGTAATAATAAACATTCATACTGCATCCTATTAATAATAGAAAAAATAGTGAATCATATCTTGTTATAAATTCGAGAACAATCAAAAACTTTAAATCTCTTGGAAATTCAATGAAACAGACATGTAATTAATCGCACGGCCCAAAGACGCCTCTATGCGGTAGGCAATTGCCTACAACGGCAAATTTTGAGCGGCAAAACTGCCTGACCTAGAATAAAAAAAATTAATAAATATGAAACCACAAAAATATATTTAGATTACTTGAATTTAAAAGATAAATGAGTAGTAAAATCAAATATATTGACTGGTTTCTGAGAATTTCTATGTTTTGAGGTGCACCGCTGACCGAAATTAACAAGCTTATTCAATATAATGAATGGACAGGCTTCTGAATATTTCTAGAAGAGAAAAAAAAATTAAAGTGATCGTTTTAATTTAGGTTTAGATTTTATAAATTATTATACTAAAAATATATAAAACCGTTACCTTAAATATATAAAAATTATCTTTGAAATTAGTTGGAACAAGTTATAATTTGCAAGTTCGTTGTCGTGAGCTCGAAAAAAATGTGAGTTTTGTTTTTTAATAAAACAGTTTTTCTTAAGTCAGTATTAATGTTATTGTCCTAATTCAATTACTTCCTCTCTCTCTCCCTCTTTGGTTAACATGATTCTTATATAATTCCGTTTTTTAAAAATACTTTTTTTTTAAGCATGGGGGGTTGCCTACGGCGGCAAAAGTGCGAGAGCCGTCACTGCGCCGCCAAATCTCTAATATCAAGTTGGTCATTCAGCACACACCAACATAGTTTCCTTTGTTTCTACGGAAGAAGTCGACGTTTCTGTGCGGACGAATTAAAATCTGTGTTGATCTACTTGTTGCAGACTCGTACCAGTTGAGGAGTGGGAAAAGCCGACTTCATATCCTCTCCCCTCCGGCCGTATTTAAATATCGATTTAAAAGGGTGCACGTGCGACGGGTCCTCCATTCTGTATGCAAATAGCCGGGATGGCTCCTCAGCACGTGGTTGCACTCGAAGAAGCTGCTCTCGTTTTCTCGCAGTCTTGTCCCCTCCTTCTGTCTGTTTGCAGAGGCCGGTCACGTCTTTCCCTTTAGTCCGCGATGAGCTCTTTTTCATTAAAGTTTGTGTGAGCGAGATGGCAGCTTTCCACCTCGGATTCAGATTAGACCCCGTCGTTTGTATGTAAACTTGTTTACCCTTGTCCCTGTAATTGTTCTCCTTAAGTGTGCTAGTGCTAAGAAATATGGTGCTAGAACTCTTCTGCTACCAAAACACAGCTGGTGGAGTGTCTTTAGAGTATCTAAAGCAAGAAATATTTTGGAAAGTATGACTATGGTGCTGTTCGTAGAAAGTATGACATGCAGTGTTTTTCTCCCTATTTATACATGGCATTTAAGTTGACCTTTTAGTTCGATACCAGTTTTCTCGCTTTTTTTCCCCTGCCATTTCAGGTGCAGCTGTTTTAACAAGTGATCTTCTTTGTAAACTTAGTATGCATTTAACCTCTTTCCCTCGGCGATGCATTCGACCATTTTTTTTCACAACTATTACCATTAATAAAAAGAACAAAAATTTGATAGTAAATTATTCACTACAAAATATTTCATCCAGAAAAATATAAATCTTATAGTTGAACTACACTGATGATATTTATGGTATTCAGTAAGAAATATGAAAATAGCGTCAGACTGAACGGTATAGATCACTATCCTAAAATAAAGAAATCAAAAAATCTTCCAAGATGTCACGATAAAAAATATTACATTGTGAGAAATATAAAGAACCGACATTTCCCCGAATTTATGAGATCATTTCATTGATAAATTATTATTAAAACTCACCTGCCACAAATTTGACTTTATGAGTTTTTGGGGCATTTTTTATTCCCCCCCTTTCCGCCTACTTTTTGAATTCCTATCGATATGAATTGAATAAATGGGAATAAAACGAAAAAAATTAAGTCATTTTTTTTCTCGTTATAAAAAAATCGTCTTTGAAGTGGTTAAGTTCTTTTGATTATATATCTAGTTTCTTCAGACATGGTACACATTAGATTGAAGTAAAATGCAAGAAAATATCTATGTGCTTTTTAACCCTACTTTAGGAGGAAAATCATTCTATTACATAATGCTCAATGATTATTAGAATTTAAATCCTTTGATAGTGAGACTTATTCTAGTTGAAATAGCTATAAAATGCTGCAAGCCTTGCATGTTCAACACACATGCAATGTCAGGGATAATTTGATCATTTAAATAATTTTTCTCCTCGAATTTCGTTATTTCAGTTTCTCCTTATCAATAGCCCCCTACGCACTAAACTATCTGTTAAATTTGTAACCTTTTAATGAATAGTATTCTTATTGTTGACTGTGGAGTGCGTTTCAAACTCGCAAATAACAAGAAACACAGAAACGTTACAAATTACACAAGGGGTCTTAAAGAGAATGTTTGTTCTCAAATAATATGAATATCTGGTTCACATTATTCCCCTTATGACGGGTAGATGAGAGTCATAATAGTTTGTTTGGTAAGATAACGATCTCTTAACAAATGGGTCACGAGGTGGGAATTAAGAAAGTGAGATGCATGCTCAAGTGTTGTCTTCGTCACTTGACAATGACTCATCATTAATAAGCAATCATAACACAATCTTTATAGTACAGACACTGAAACTTCTGTATGATGTTTGCATAAGATTAAACTCTGACGATGAAATTCATTTCTATTTAAATGAAAAATAAGATTATCACATTAATTCCTAGTTATAATCGATGATTATCATCGTAGTCAAAATTTTAAGAACTTAGAACACAAGAAAATTTAGGATATAGGGGTCTTCTCCCTTTTGTTTATCCCCTCTGTGGCTTGCCTTTTTCTAGGTAAGTTAGGGAATCATGACTCCGAGGTACCTTAACAATATTTTTATTATGGGGCTTATTTTCTTCAATAAATACGGGTGACGTACCCTGGGGATACTCTATTTTCGATCCTCCTTCATATCGTACAATTTTTACATTTTATCCCCCCCCCTTTTTTTTTATCTTGATCAGTAGCTTCTAAACTTTTTCAACAAACAGCATCATTTTTTGAACTACGGTTTTCTCACGGTTCCCTACATTTTCTAAAAGAAAGACTAATCATAAGTTATCATTAGTAAGATATAAAAACATTAGATTCCGAGGCACTCTGAGGCCCACACTTTTGGGATCACTGGTCTAGATTATAATTTAAAATCTCTACTGCGACTCCTTCTCCATTTTTTTTACCCAGTTGGAGAAATTCTGTTGAAAAGGTACATTTAAATTTAATGAACTAATGGTATATCGAAGAACAAGTTGAATATCCCTGTTTTAGAGCATGAATGTCTTGTGTCGCAGAAAAAAGAGTTGAAAATCATTCCTGGCCTAATTCGTCGGCAGATAAGCTTGATGAATGCAAATGCACCCAAAGCTTTTTTACACGGTATATTCGTTCCTCAGAAAACTGTGCAAAAAAATTCGTTTAAAAATACATGTGACATATGGTAAATTTGAGGATATGTTCCACAACTTTAAAAAATCGTGTAAGATGAAAATGGATGAATGAAATATGGATGAATGGAATCCATATTACATATTTATAAAACAAAAACAATACATTTTAATTACAAAAATATTAAAATTAGTGTACAATGAAACTTCATTCTATAGGTTCATACAACATATAAGCATTCAAATTGAAATCAGGAATAAAACTACTATAAACTATTCATCTCTACTTGGTAATAAACGTGCACGTTTATTACGAACTGGATCAAAAATGCTCTCATCTGTAAACGTATCAGATATGTCTAGCACAACTATTGGCTTTGATACAAATGAAGAATTTCGTTCGTTATTAACGGCCTCTGTTGGTTTTTTGTTGTTTCCAGGTCTGTTATTAGCGGCTGTCTTTTAATTTCTCAAGTTGCTTATATAATTCTTGATATCCTGCTACACAAAACTTAAGATTACGTAGGAATTTTAATGACTATTCTATGTCAGAATCATGAGTAAGAACATGTTTCACACTTGTAGCAAATTGCAAGCCCTCGCGAATCAAATCAGTTGTTACAAGTTGAACTTCACCTTCGACTTCGTCATTATCGACTTCTTTATTATCATAAATTGTCATACATTCAATCAACTCGTCCTCATCCAAAGGGCATTCTAGCATCAATTCTTCGATGATAGCCGTTTGCATATCGTTAAAACCTTCGCCGCCAATTGCATTTGATAAGAGATATAATTTCAGAACACACAGCTGATTTTTATACTACCGAACTTCCACTTTTGACGCATGCTGGCAGAAATTTTTTTCCTACATGCATTTTAGGTCGTTTGGCGCAACTGTTTGATGGCAAAAGAAGCGTGAGTAATACAATCCATAATTGTAAGCTTTCTCCATGCTTCCACATCAAATTTCTTTCTTCCATCGAGTACAAAATATATTTAAACGTTTGCTTTATGTAGAATATTTTAAATGCTGTTATGATATCCTGATCGAGTGGCTGAATCAAAGAGGTGGTATTAAGTGGTAAAAACAGCATTTGAATATTTGGAAAAGAAAATTTTGGGGATTCATGTTAGAACAAATAATTCGCGTAAGAAAAGTATATTGGTAAACTATTATTTCAAAATCATGTAAAAAAAAAAGACCGTGTAAAAAAAAAAGACCGTGTAAAAAAAAAAAAAAAAAAGGGTTGGGTGTATATGAATAGAGAGCCGTATCGATGTCTCTGACCGAGAAGGGGAATAGAGTCTAAGGTTCTTTCTTTGCATATGTAGAGTACACAGAGAATCCTTTCTCCTTTTATATATCATAATACGATGACATCAACTCGTATTAAAATAAAATCATTCAATAACATATTGATAGAAAAAATATATACATGTATTAATTAAGTGATGCTTCAGATTTGTGTTTTTTTTTTTTTTTTTTTTCATTTAAAATACTTTCACATATAGGATTAAATGACATCGCATGTGTACTTATAAATAAATTAAAACTTAAAGATATCGTATACGTAATTATAACTCATACGATATATTTATGTTATATATCTTTAAGCCAAATGCCTCTATTCCTTAAGCACATGCTATAATTCAACGTTTCCTCGTTTCTCGAGATGAAGCGTTTAGACATGAACATATTTGACGAGTTTACTTCGGAATGCATCTTTAAAATCACCCACAAACAGTGGATATGAGAAGATAACCACTTCGGATAGCAATAATTTATTGCACAACCCACTGAGAGGTAAAAAGTCGAAAACAAAAATTTGTGGGGTGCAACTGGATCGCAACCTGTCTGCGCTATCTCGATTTTCTTCCTAACGCATAAGTGTGAGAATATGTCGGCGAACAGACACACTGACCCAAAGAACCGTAAAAGCTTTCCTCACGTTCACCCGTCATTTTTTTCTCTCAGGAGGTGGTCTTGCGCATTCGATAACACTGCTGCAGAGCACCCTTGGCCAGTGCTATTTGATGACCTTTCCCCTTTGGGTTAACCCCTCTCGACTATGGGGTGGCTCCTCTCTGACGCTAAGCAAACATAATCAGTTTTGTTTGAATTGTTAGGAATGATCTTATTGAGTAACTGCTATTCCAATACGTTGTATATATTAATATTCGTACAAGCTCACAGTTCGATTCTTTTGCTCCATAAACCATAACTGTCACTCCCTCGCTATCCTTTTTATTTCTTAATTGCTATTTTATCTTTTCATACTGAATGATAATATAAACATCTTATATTACGTCGGTGCGTATGATAAAATGGAACACCAATGTTTCCCCCCCCCCCCAAATGTTGGGATGATCTTATTGAACAACTACAATTTCTATACGTTGTATTTTAACACTGGTTCAAGTTTACAACTCGCTATTTTTATTCTTTTGCGCCATAAACTCTGTCACTCATTCGCTGTCATTTTTATTACTTTATTGCTATTCTACCTTTTTTGCTTTGAATAATAATGGACAACCAATAAAACATAACCAGTTTTCGTTGAATTATTAGGGAAGATCTGACTGAATCCTATACGTTGTATATAGTACTCATACAAGCTTTTATCCTTTTGAGCCATAAACCCTAACTGTCATACACTCACTGCTATTTTTATCATTTTATTGCTTTCCAATACTTTTGTACTGAATGGTAACAATAGAAACTTTATATTGATGCGTATAATAAGATGGATTTTTCACATTTTAGTTTCTATAAAACAGTTTAAAAGATAACGACACTATTTATTGATTTGTTTCTCACAGTGAAATGTGTTTTTAACTACAAGTGTGAAATATGCAAATATGGTCAAAAAAGTTGAAAAGTGACTGCTTTATATCTTGGACGCGCCACGAGATATGAAATTTTAAACTCAGAATGCATATAGAACATTTTTTTTAAAAGCAGAGTGTTTAAACAGCAAAATGAGTAAAATATGGTATAGAAACGTATCAAACTAAAAATGTTGTAATTACGTGACGAAAATCTTAATAACCAAACTGGGTGTCTTTTCAAATTCAAATTTTTGCTTTGAAGTCATATAAAGTTGTGTAAGCGTCGGGGAAAGACAATTCTATATATGTATATCTTTCTACAGTTTTATCTGTTTGTATATAAGTATAAATAAACCTATGATATTCACTAAAAAAAGTATTTTAATTCTTTAATTTCTTTTAATATAATTCTTATTTTAATTAACATAAAATGATCTTAAGAAAAATATGTTTATGTTGAATGAATACCATTTTAAAATTCTTGGTCTCGTTAATGAATACATTTACTTCAGAATAAATTGATGGAGGGTCGCCGCAGTCCTTTCGGTAGATCGAATGACTTTGGGGTGGGGAGACTACGTGTAAAATGAAAGCAGACTTCACTCAAGAGTGATGAGGACGTTTGGAGAGAAAATCCCTTGGGTATCATTTTTATATGACCCAGGCTCAGAATTAGGAGGGATTTAACCATTTGTAATCTTCATCAATTATTTTTAATTTTTTTTTTAACAGAATAGGAAGTTGTTGTCGCAACTGATAATAATCCACCCCAGAGGTTATAAAATTCCTACAAGAAAAGTGCACGATCAAAGAATATTGACGACAGAATAATGTTTTGGGTGATCTAGCCCTTATCGTCAATGAAGATGTCTAGTGAATACGAATTGTACTAATAAATCGGCGTTTCTTTTGAAATAATCAATGCTATCGGATCTACATGCCTGTTGAAATTTGCTTTTAAGAAAATTGTTCTGAATTTACGATATCCACGGACTGGTTTCACTAAATATACGTAAAGAAACCTTTCAAAAACTTAGTTATAACATGGATTTATCAGATGCTGTAAAATTAAACGAAACTAACCGCGTACGTTTAAATAAACCTTTTTTAAATGCCGCTCTACTTTTTCTCTTGAATATTACATATTGAATTATTATTTCGCTTATTGAATTTTAGATCGCTTTCAGAAGCAAAATAACACTGATTATTTGAATCAAAATAGGTTTACTTTAAATTGGAAAAATAAAATCAAATGATTCCTTAGAAATATTAACACGTGATTCGAATAATGTGTACTTATATCAATTTTCATTTGAATTTCTGCAATTCCAAGGACGAAATGTGTTGATTTTGGATTTCGACTCCTATTCAAATACCCATTTTTGTTGGGGAGACGTAGATTTATTCAGGAGGGTTTGTATACGTTTAACTTCTAGGAAGCAAAGCTATAAACTAAAGCATACTGTGGGAGAGGGGAAAAAAATAGTGGTGAGGAAGGAAAACTCTGCGCAATCAGGCAAAATAAGTGGTGTTCGTGAAAAGCGTATAGCTGATAAGGGTTGGGAGCAAATGCACGTGTCAAAGGCCACATGGGGACACGTGACCATTGGGGGTAGTATTTAGGGGACTATTATTGTATTGAGACAAGGGAGATTTAGGAAGGTTTTCATTCAGTAGAATCAAAAGAAATATTTTATTCGAAAGTAATTCTTCGTTCTTATGTATTACATCAATTTTTAATTTCTGAATCAACATTGGTATGATATACTCAATAAGCGTAATCCACAATTTCGGACAGCATTTTATTTATTAGTGAGCACAACTCGGTTTAAATTATTTAAAAGTGAAAGATGATATTTGCTTTACCTCTGCCCATAACGAAAAAGAAAAAATATCTATGAAAAAAAAAAACATTGCTTAGATGGCAACAACCAGGAAATATCTCTTGCGATTACTTGCATTTCTCAAATGCATATGTATTTTTTCATTACTATTGATATTCAGTTCCCATCATTTGAATTATTACAGTACCACTTTCAAAATATTAAATAGTCATTGTTTGGGTTTTATGGGAAAAGAAACTGGTTGAATTTTGTGGGTTTGAAAGTTGTGAACTTGACAGTGAGAATTGTGTTCTGTGTTGATCTCGCACGAAGCAAATATTAATAAAGATGAAGGGAGGATTAGGTTAAAATGGGACTTAAAAAGACTGTTTGCGTATCTTCTGAAACAAGAGTTTGTTCTAAAAAGTGCATTTTATTGTATTTAATGTTGCTCTTGTAATATTTCTTACAAGTTTCGCTGAAACAAGTACAATGATAAAAAAAAAAAAGGCAAAAATTTTAACATAGCGTTTCTTACCTTTCAAATTAATCCTCCTGTTGGTGTGGTGTGGAAGTTTGGAGAGGGTGTCTAACTCGTCACCTGACAAAGATTCAAAATGACTAGGTTTATAACCAATAGCCCTCGTGTTGATTCTAGAGCGACGTTAATAATAAATCTATCAAACTAGGCAAAGCATGTTGTAACAATAAAATTGAAGAATGAATAGATTCAAACATGTTCGCACGTCGTTATTAACATGGGTGAAACATTAATTTCTTAAATGATAAAGCACAATGTACCTGTAACCGCATTAATGATTATCAACATATTATAATTTTGACTTGTAAAAAAAAAATACACTTCTCATAGGAATCATTTCTGGAATATTCTCGATATGGACAGAGCAATATTACTTTCGAAGAATTTTTAGAG
Source organism: Nephila pilipes (assembly GCA_019974015.1). Lineage (NCBI taxonomy): Eukaryota > Metazoa > Arthropoda > Arachnida > Araneae > Nephilidae > Nephila > Nephila pilipes. The sequence goes on along the minus strand of BMAW01106369.1, from coordinate 532,801 downwards.
AGAACAATGGCTAATGAACAAGTATTCGCAACATTCTAATATCTATTGAATTAAAAGAAGATTTTAAAGGGAATAATCGCCTTTGTTGCTCGATGTCCCACGAAACCAATTAATCAATCAATAGGAGTACAAATGAGGTAACATAAAAAAAAAATTTGAATAAAAATTAAATTTAAAATCTAATTTAATATTCTCGCTTCTAAATTATAATAAGAAATTAAAAATAATAAACCTAAGAATTTTTTTTTGTCTCCGCTTTCTTTTTAGTGTGGACAGCCTTTTAATTGGAGTAATAACCTTTATTGCTCTATATCCCATAAAACCAATTAACCAATGTTAGTATTTTAATACGAAATTCACATTTATTCAGATAAGCTACCGGTAATTTAAAAAAAAACTATATAAAATTAAATTCCAGCAGGAAAAGGTAATGAAATTGCTTCCTCAATTTGCATTTTTAATCGGAAATATAATTTTAAAATACATTTTTAATTAACTTGCGTTGCTTCATTTAACATTGATCTCTTATTTATTTGAGAATATTAATTACGACATTAGTATACACATGCTAATGTATGATACCCACTCGTTTACTTATTAAAATGGAAGCAAAAAAGCTGAATTGGAGTTCTTAAGTTAAAAACAATTTAAGATTTTCATCTTCTGAAAGATAAGAACAAAAAATATGTACATTCTTTTTGGGAAGCCTCTTGTGCCTGATGTTATTTCAAAAGAGTCCAGCTGGCTGATCCTTTTCCAGTGACCATGAAATGTCCCAAGGGTCCAGTCGCCCTCAGGTCAACCCGAGTCCTAATCCAAACACAAGCACCTCTCTCAGCCTAGATTCACTCATATGTCACCCACACGAAAAGACTTCAGTTTGGCGACTTATCGCCAACTACTTACTCCCTTTTGTGCGACTGAAACTATTGAAAACAACTAAATACGTGTTTTAAAAACAATTTTTTTTTTTAAACATCCTACATAAATTTAACCAATACGCGCGGTAATAGTTTTGAATGAGGAAAAAATGCGACGATTTCACGTAGCGGTATTAATTGTCTTCATCAACGAATGTAATCCACATCTTATTAGTTTTCGCATAATCAGACATTTTATTATTTACAGAAAATATTCCCAGATAATTTTAAAAATTTGACTAATTCTGTATTTATAACCGTTAACTCGTTTATAATTCAAAAGAACTATTTAAGAGCTTATTAGCTTTCTTCAGAAATCACCCCAGTTAAATTATTGATGCCAACAGCACATGTATGTGTAATTGCGAAATGCTTGTAGACTTTAAGAATTAATTCGAATCAAAATTATTCTGAAATTGTCAATAGACTTTGTGTGTGTGTGCAATGCGAAACGTTTTAAGTTTCTCGTTAAAAGAAAATAATTGTCGAAGAAATCTGTTTTCATTTCACTGCCTTATTATATATAAATGTACAATTCGAATTTATAAAGAAAATTAAGTTTGAACGAATTACCGTATCAGTCCGAATATAACGCGAGACTTTTTGACTAATCATTTCCCATTAAAAAAGTTGACTTGCACTAAATTCGAAGTCTAGGTAATAGAATGCAAAAACTCTTCTTATTAGTGCGCCCTTGCCTTTACGTTTAATTTTATTGCCATGAATGTAAACCTATGTTTTTTAATTATTTTAAATGTTTGACTGAATAAATTATATTTTCCTTGAATTTTTTTAATGTAAAATGAGCGGATTGTATTAAATTCATCATTTTTTTTTTTTTTTCTATCTTCATAAAATTTTTTGGTTACATTTGGTTTGGCGTAACATTCGGGCTAATACGATAATAATTAATACGTAACGTTAATTTTGGAAGTATTTTTGCCCAAATTCAGAAAAATGCTAGTGAATATTTCAGAGTGGATTTGAAACACATATGTCATCTTAGATTCGTCATGTCATAATTATGATTGGTACAAACATTTCTACTGATATTTGTAAGACGTGTTATCATTTTTTTAAATGATGAGTAAGTGCACCTATGGGTGCGTTGTATTATTTCGATTTTTATATACATTTTTATTTATTAAGAATTTTTAAAGTTTGTTTTTTTCCCTCGCTGCACATTAACTTTTGTATTTGGCAATGGGACAGTTTACCACCCAAGAGTCTAGGTAGCCAAGCCTTGCTATCGGATGATATAATTTTACAGTAACCCTGCTCCCACCTACCCCATATCGGTCGTGTTTATGAGAAACAATTCCGGAGCGAGCGCTGCAGTTATGAACTCCGTCGGGATCTCCCAGGAGGCTCCGCCGCAAGCCCCCCCCCCCCCCTCTTCCAAGACCCTCTACTGCTCTCTCAGACTATCTCATTGACGTAAATCTCCAGTTCGGATTGAGGGTGGGGTGGGGTGAATCCGTGGTCAAACTGGCGATCAGGATTTACAGCTGCAATCCTCTGCACAGGAGAATGGGTCATATTTCTCGCTTTTTCTTTGCCATAACCTCGAACCCAGTTGCCCTGTGTTTCTGCCCTCACCCCTCTTGCATTTCGTGGACTGTTCAAAGGTTTCCTATATTGTGTATGTTATATATATGAGTGTTTTCTTTTACCCTCCCCATCTGCAGCTGAGTCTGACGCCCCCTTTGGGATTTCAGGGCTTGTGAGGGTGCTTCAGTGGGCTCAGCTTGTTCTCAGTGGAAAATGTGCCATATATGTATTCTGATACTCGTAATATTGCCCCTCGGTGTCATACGTGTTATTTGGAAGCTTTTAATATAATTGTTAATGAAGGGTGAGATAGTGTTATTCAAATAATACATCTGCGTGTAGATCCAGATAAAAATATTTTGAATGAATTTTGTAGGAAGCAATTTGTGAAGCAAAATAAATTTTTCAAAAATTACTAACAATTAGAATTGTTAGGACTTGCTTCGATTCGAGGAAAAATATTCATGCAACAAAATATTTGAAATCTCAAAAAAAAAAAAAATTTAATTCCATAAAGTAACAATCTAAGGTAATGAAAGTCAACTAGGTTAAATTTATTAATTAAATTTTAGAGAGGAGCGTTTAAGGTTCAAATGTAAGTTTCGAGTGCATTAAAATGCAAAAATCACGCAATCTTGGGGACAGAATATTGGAACATAGATTTGTACATTCAAATTTTGATTTTATGAAAGACATAGAGTGAGATAAAAGTAGAAAAAATAAATGTTGCAAGTTAAGATGGAGATGAGCTTTAGAAAAACCTTGCATAGCAAGGAATAGAGTTTGGGTCAGTGAGCGAGTGATGGCAGTTTCATGGCGCAAGAGCCAGATTTGGCTATGCTGCCCCAAACCAAACGAGGTAAAGATGTGATCTAGACGTAGGGAAAAATTGGGGGAAAAACATGGTTGACAAAAAGGAGGGTTGAAAATGTAGAAGGAAAGCTAGGATAACCCGAGGTGCGTCACCAGAGTTTACCAAAGACAGTAAGTTCCCCCTTCCCCCAAAAAAAGATCAATAGGGTTTCTCGGGTTCCTGAAGCTCGTTCCTACCTAAAGAAGGTAAGCCCCTGAGAGCGAAGTGAAGTTTGGAGAGTAAGGTGCTATACGAAATATTTTTTTATCGGCAGTGACAGTTATAAGCTTACGTGTCAATCAAGAACTTTACTAAGATAACACGAACTATACTTTGCATGATTTTAAAATACACATTAAAAGGAAAGTTAGTCATTTTAATACATGCAGAGCAAGCGTGATCTTAAAAATTTTAAGTATTTTCACAAAAAGAGACCGATGAAAAATTTATGAAAGAATAATTTGAGAAAGATAGGAAGAGATACAGAATTTACATTTAAAGAGCTTTTTTTTTTTACATAATTTTCGTCACTTAGGCATAGCTTACAGAGTTGCTTTGCCAATTTTCTATACACATTGTGTAATTACATTGCAAAATCCTGACGACGTCAATTGCTGCAGTCTCAAGCATTAAATATTTAATATATTAACCTCTAAATCTAGAGCGAATTCACACTTGTGAAGTGAGAAGTTAATATTAGAAGTGTAACTTACACATTTGTGAGTGTAACATTACGCTGCTCACAGTTGAGTGAGAAAGATTGCGATCTTCAAAAAAATCTTTCTTCTGAGGCATAAGTCATCAAAATTTTCTCATACGTAGACAATGACTGCTCATTTTAATTTCAAACCTTAAAAACATTCTAAGTTTTAACTGCATTATATTGAATATTTTCCTTTTTTTTTTTTTAAAAAAAAAAAGATTAAATTTGCGTAATACTGCATTCTCGCATGCAAAATCCCTAATGAAATGAGTTTTCAAACATTTTACTTATAATGAAAATAAATGGAATATTTTAAGTGGTCTCGTGACTTTTAAATTTCAAAATTTCCATTGTTTTTTGGGGGAAAAAAACATGTTTGAGCCACATCTGTTTTTAACATTTTCATGCTCCTCTTTTAAATATAACTACTATCAAAACTTCCAAAGTTATTGAGGAAAAAGAAAACTATATAAACTATGTTTAACTTTTTTTCTCAAAATGAAAAAGTTTAGCTTTAGATTTCTCAGAAACTATCTATCGTAATAGTTTGAAATTTCATAAGCAAAATAAGTACTTTTGTGATTTATACATCAATATTTAGAAAAAACTATTAGCAGAAAAAATTTCTTATCACTTTTAATTAGACTTTTTGTTTAATAAAATCTCAGGGTTTTCTCAGTTATATTTAAATTTCTTTTTTTTCCTCAACGTTTTAAAAATATGTATACAACTTCAAAACTGAGCATGTTTTAAACTAAATAACATTACTTTTTAAAAAATTTGATCGGTGTTGTGCTTCAGAATCCTACAATGAAATGTTCGTTATGGTAATTTTAAAAAAGTCAAATTTATATTTTTTCAGTAACATTTTAAAATTTTGTAAAATTGCATGAAAATATTAGAATAAATGTAAATATGTATATGAATATTACATGATAAAAGTTTCAAATTTCTTCTTTGTTTCATTGGTAAATTATAATGTCCGAATAATTAAAGAGTCCCTGAAACCCTTTAATTCCGAATGAAGATTTAATAATTTTTGATAAATTTACACCAGTGATTTAGTGGCTCAAAATTCTTTATGAATGTATGATTCAAGGAGCATTAAACAATTATTCCTTATTCATTACGAAACAAAACTTCCTATATTTGAAATGTAAATATTGTAGATTCAGAATCTCCCCCTCCCTTCCGATTACCGATACAAACCTTAAAAATATTTATTGCCCTTTTATTGTACATTTTTAAGCTGTTTTCGTCTAATTTAAATCCTTCCAATAGATAAAGCAATATTAATTTACTTAAGTTGCCATTTTATCGGTGATTTAATATCTATAGTTTATTTGGTGTCAAAGCAAATGAATGAGACCGTTCAATAAACGCCACGCGAACATTCAACGTCATCTTTTCGCAAAAAGAAAAAATAATAATAAAATAACGATGCTAAGAGTCACTTTTTGTGGATTTTTTCATTTGGGAGAAAGAAGAAACTGGTCATTCTGAAAGCACGAGCGGCATGCTTAGAGTGTCGCGCGACTACCCCCAGACACGTGCTTCCTCTAAAGCACCGCGTCGTTGTTTCTAAACGCGGTCTTTGAGCGTTCGCGATCGGGGAAGCATTTTCCCCCAACTCCTCGGGAATTCTATATAGGTCTTCTAAAATCCTCTTTCCTAGGGAGACAATGGAATACCGTCCAGTCTAATTATGTACGAGCCGGCGCCGAACAAGTTAAAAATCTTTGGTCGGGAACAAAGACACGTGTATATATATATATATGTAACGGTGTGGCGGAAAAACCATTATGCTACTCCGTTGACTTCTGCTTCTATTGTTTTCCCCATCAGCGGGGATTTAAAAATAGATGCTTAAAAATGTATGTGGCAGTTGTGCCTTTCTGTGAGTGTGTATGTGTACAGTAAGTTTCTTTGGGAAAAGAAGGGATATTTTCACAGCATTTTTCACTTTCGTCTTGGTCGCCTTCTGTGTAGGGGAAACCTATAACCGTAAAATCATTATGGGAGAGTTGAGCGCAAATGAGGTACTAATGGAATCGGAGGGGTTTCACCAGAAACGAATGAAAAGAGACATGTGCATATCACGCAGGCTATGATTATGTCTGCATTACCTTTTCCAGATGGAAAGACTTGTCGGCGAAGAATTAGAATGGGTAATTTATTTGGGATAGAGTGCTTTCCACATTCTTCCATCGCACCGAAGAATAAACAGTCCGATTAAGATTTAATTTAAAGGAAGTGGTACAATTTACGTTTTTGTATTGTAAATGAATATCGCTATAAAGTATAACTTGAGTGTAAAATAGATTTTATGTCCGTGGCCTTTTTATTTTCACTTTGTCAGAAATTGGAAGATAAGGCTTATTTAAGCGTCCTGTTTTAAATGGATATAGAATTATCATCTCCGCCCCCCTCTCTCTCTCGTGTGTGTAGGAAAAAGAGAAAAGAATTCAATAATACCTTGCAGATTAGATTATATTATATTGAAAGTGTTGGGGGGGGGGATCTTTAGATTTAAAACTACGTCTATGAATATTTTTTATCAGTAGTATAAATCATGGTTCGCGAGCTTACATCGTACAACAACATTTTCAGTAAAAACAAGTCAAAGCAAATTATGTCAGCAGGTAACATACAATAATTGGTCGATAATTGGTCAACATGATATAAATTACTGAGTGTTGAATTTGAAGGTTGTCTGCTTGGCATTTAAATTTGAAAAAAAGTATTGGCTAGATAATATCATTTTCAATTGTCAAAATACGCGATTCGTCAAAAACAGCTTGTTATGCAGATCTAATACAACGCAAATTTAACTACTGGGTTTTTTAATCTAAAAAAGGATATAAATTTTAACAATACAATAACTTGCTCGGAACAAGGACTTAAAATTAACTTTATTAAGGTTCCCGTTTACCGGTCATTTTGATTTCGCAAACGCAATGTTAAAAAATGTAGAAATTCTACTACTGTCCTCAAATCTACATTTTTTTCCCCCTATTTGAAGGCAAAAAAGAGCATCCGAAAGAGCAAAAAATAATTAAGTTTCTTTCCAAAATTACATTTTCTCCTCGATTTTCGAAAATATTTTAGAATATTTTTAAAGACCGGAAAACCCAAAAACTAAATATTAAAATACAGGTAACAATATTTTTTAAAAACCAGGAGAAAATGTTATTCTGCAGAAACCTTCATTATTTTTGGCTCTTTTAGGGGCTTTTTTCTTCATTCAAATAGGCAAAATAGTAAAGATTTAAGGATGGTAGAGTAGAAATTGCATAAGATTAACACTTTGTTCTCGAAATCAAAGTGGCCGGTAGTCTGGAGTCTGAGAATGAGTTCGTCCATTTTATTTTTATGTTCATCATTTGAAAACGGAGCATATGAAGAATATCTAATAATACCCTTGTCCCTTCTTCATTGTTTGCTGCTAATCTTGGGAAAACTGTTACGCAATCCTCTTTTATTCATACCGAGAAGAGCGCGCGCTAGCTTTTCCTCTCTGTAACATAAGGCGTAATCATAACGCTTTTATTTTTAAAATTTTCTATTGCGTGAGAATTTTTATTAACAGAGAAATTATGTAAAAATAAAAATTTTACGTTTTTGAAAAGAGACAGTGTCATTTTCTACGGTGATATTTTCCAGTTGTATCAACTATTACATAACATAATGCACGTCTGTAAACACATCTTATTTGGTCATAAATTTAAAAAGATTGAAAGCCAACTTTTTTTAAAGATAATTATAATTTTCACTGCAAGTAAATGGGAGATTGCACATAATCAACAAAGCCATTTTTGATATTTAAAAAGGAAATAGATAAATTTTTTTTTTTTTTTTTTTTTTTGTACATAATAAGAATGTTTGATGTAAATATTTTACCTTGTTGCAATATTTTAAGCGAATTTATCATTAAAAATTCAAAATATTCATTTTTTTATAACTAAATCGCAAGTGTTTCACGATAAAAATAGCGTGTTATTTTAATAAAATTTTTTACCCCTCTAAATTACTAATGCATGACAAGGGGGAGGGATAAAAATTTTTTACTCTGTAAAAAAATTTATTCTACTGCTTGAAAAATAATCGGAGCAAAAATCGAAAAAGTATATTAGTGTTCTCGCATATTAAAAATATATAAATTTTAACTGGCAATCGATTCTCGAAAAAGGAAAGAAAGAAAAAACGATTTACAGATATAATTATTTCCGTTTGTAAAACAATCGATATTATAAATTATTGGCCCCTGACAAAGGATGATAGACAAAATGACAAATGATGCACTGCTTTATTTTTGAATATAGAGTTTTTTTTTTTTTTTTTTTTCTGAAATGGATATTGTTTCTAATTAATAAAACACTTTAACTTTTTTATTTATAAAAACATAATTCAGTTTTATTATATTTTGAATTGAAATTGCGGTATGCGTGTTTCTAATGCATCATCAAATACCGGAAGTGACCAGATCCGGAAATCTAAATCTCCAATCATTTAAGTTTCAATCAGAGGACCTTGCTTTTATTTGATCGCAGTAAGATGAATTGCTTATTTTATTGGTTTAAGCAGTATTTGCTTGATGCGTTACTTCGATAATGGAATTTCTGAAAACTTCTGTCAGTCAGCTAATTAATGCAAGTCGGAAGGCCTATATACAGCATTCAGAATTACGAGGGGGAAAAAATATGTGGGAATAAAAAGCCGGCGCATGAGAGATGAAGCGCAGAGTATGATTTGGTGGAGGAGAGGAGAACAAAACCTCAAAAAGAACAACGGTCTTTTCTAACTAAAAATAGCCCAGCTTGGTTTGCGAGAACACTACAGATAGTGTAAAGGAGAGAGAGATTTCAAAAATCAAGACAAACGTTTCTCCCTGCTATCGTGGAGTTGTTGAAAGATCTTATGGGGGAGGTGTGTTTGCCTCTTTTCGTGTATCTTTCTTTCCCCCTCCTTTTACATTTCACTTTGCTTTGTATGCACAGTCTTGGAAACTATTTTCTAACTATTTTCTTTTTCCCTTTTTAAAATGTGCGATATAAATTAAAGAGAATATAAAATAAGGTATGTGCTGAGTGAGTAGAAGCATATAATCAACATCTATTTAATTCTCAAAAGAAATTGGAGTAATGACAATGTTTGGAGAGAAGAATTATCATTTTAAGTGAGAATTTTTAATTTCGGTATGAGATTATAAAAGAAGCAATTATTTGTTATATGAACACTATAATTATAAATACAAAATTGTTTTAGGTTCTTTTTTTCCCCCACCTGCGTGAAATTCAATATTACTGTGCCTATAATAACTGTAATAGAGTAGTGTTATTTTTGTCTTGCTGAACTGTGTAATATTTTTCGGTCAATATTATTTGTATTTAGTAAATGTAACATGAACATTAAACAAAGTAAACCATTATTCCATTAATTATAAACTGAAGGAACTTAGGACGCACACAGTTTTACCTCATATCACAAAGATGTTATACTTAAGCTTAAAAAATATTTTTTATGGCAAAATATTCATTAAAAAGATTTTAATTTTTTCTGGTTAACAGATAAAAAAAAAGATTCAATGATGTTTCTTTCGATCAATTGGTTGATCCAACAAATATATGTGACAAAATTTCAATAAGTTTTTTCGTCCTTAGGTACATAGATCATCTTTCTACAACTGGATGTAGTAAAGCGCTGAAAATCCAATAAATTAACTATATAAAATATTATAGTCATATTTACTATATTTTTGTTTCTATTACAGTTCTTATTTTTAATCTTTATTACTAGGAGGGTCTAATTTCTTTTGAAGTATTTTGTTATAAGTATTACTGTGCTTGATTCATTAAGAATCTTATTAATTACATTTAGACAGTACTAAACAAAAGAAATTAATAGGATTCGCATTTTAAGACTCCCGTCTACCCGCCATTTTGATTTCATCAGCTTAATGTTAATCCTATGGAATTTCGACTTGAATTCTCACATCTTTACTATTTGATCTATTTGAATGCAATAAAGTGCATCTGAAAGAGCAGAAGATAATGAATGCTTCTGTGGAATTACTTTTTTCCTCCGGTTATTAAAAATATTTGAAAATATTCTTTAAAGACCGGAAAACTGAAAAACGAATAATTAAAATAAGAATAAAAATATTTTTCAAAATCTTAGGAAAAAAGTAATTCGACAGAAGCATTGATTATTTTTTGCTCTTACAAATGCACTTTATTGCATTCAAATTGATCAAATAGTAAAGATGTGAGAATTAAAGTCGAAATTCCATAGGATTAACATTAAGTTCACGAAATCAAAATGGCGGGTAGACAGGAGCCTTAAGTCTTAAAATGCAAAAGCTGCAAAAAGAGGATTTTATTTTATAAAGAACACGCTTTACTTCAATTGGGAATGAAAACTGAAAAAGTCTCTTTTGAATTTAAAAGGAGATATTTGTAAAATCTTTTGAAATGTGTCAAAACACACTCCAGTTATTTTGTTCTCAGGTCAGTAAATGAGCAGATTTTTATATTTAACTTACGTTGGAGTAGATTCTTATTTAGAGATCCATAAAGATTTCTCATTCATGAATTTGTATAAAACAAGGGAAAAAACTAATCATAATTTGTAATAACAGTGAAGTGAGCCTACTATTATCTTTTCGCTCAATCATGTTTAATAGATTTACAGTAATTGTAGTTACATTTATAAGAAAACTAGTAATTTTTAATTTAGGGCCAGTGCATTAAAAGTTTTAAGAAGCGGGAAAATTGGGAGATAATTTAAATTAAATTGTGAAGCAACTTCTTATGGTGGTTACTGATTTACGAGTTTAAATTCCTACAATATATAAGAAACTAAATTTGGCAAATAGTTTCACAGTATTGCATGGCATCTAACAATGAATAATCTGTATTTTATAGTGTTAAAAGCTATCTTTTATTAAACACATGTTAAATATTTATCATATATCATGTCGACATTTATAATCTTTTTTTTTTAAATACGAATTCCCACCATTGACCAAGTTGGCTGACTACATTTGAAACTAATTTTAGAGAAAAAAAGATATTTGAAACAAACTCATTTTTTCCCAATGTTTGCAAAGGTTTTGATTAAAAAACATATAAATGGTAGCTTTCAAGATATTTATTTCAACTTTTTTTTTTTAAATGTTGTTTTTTAAAGTCAAAAAGCCAAAAATTTAACATATTTTCAAAAACAAATTGGATGTTAAAAATATAGGGCTTGTGATTTTGTGCTTGTTTAAGAAGGACTCCTGTTAAGAATTTTAAATAGCTTTTTTTTTTTACGGTATTCGCAATGCAAAAGTAAATCCAAATTATTACTGGAATTACAACAACTAGAATTTTTTTTAAATTTCTGGCTCATGTTAATTTTAAGATTTTGCATAGAACTACTAAGAACGCGCGTTCTTTAGAAATTCTAGTTCAGGGCCTTTAAAACAATTAAGCTAACTTACGTAGAATTTTATATTTAATATTTTATAATACTTTTTTTTAAAGATGGGACATTCCTTAAAATAAAAATGGAACATTGCTGAAAACTCCTTTAAAATTCGCTTTCACGGCTTATAGATATTTGTATTGCCTATCCTTAAATAAATGCAATTTATTTTCCTCCTGATTTTAAAGACAAATCTTTAAAAGATAAGATTTCAACTTCTTCACTAAATCATGAAGCAAATCTAGATATTTTTGTCGAAATTCCAGTTTCCAGTGCAGTCGGATACTTCAAGCAGAAGACATGTTTCCTTCTAAGACATGATAGCTGTCTCAAAAGGTAATTGTAAAAATATTAATTGAATCCATGTTTTAACGAGATAATTACTCTTACCTTGCATTCTTTTTTTTTTTTTTTTGAGTTCATTGTGTTCTGGAACGAAAAACACAAAACAAGCAGGAATCGGCTCTTTGTTTCACAAAACGCCATCTCCATGTTAATTCCGAAAAGGAGGCAAACAATTGACGAAAGGCAAAGGTGATCTCCGGTGTCTGACCTGCAAATCAAAGAGGAAACTTAATACTGTTAAGTGACGCATTACTACCAAATGTCGTTAGACTAGCAAACAAGAAATTTTTCGCGTGGAGGATTAAGATGTACTTATTCTTGTTAGAGGTAAAAAAAAGTGTCAACAACCGTGCAGAGGACGCGTAGGAAACGATACGTTTCGAACGGAAATGAGCTCTTTGAGTTTACTCCCCCTCCTCCTCCGACTTGGGGGTGGAAAAAAAAAATCTCTGAATCAAAGCCGTACAAACGAAAAGAACAGCATCAACATCTAAGCCAAGACCCCTTTTGTTTTTAGGCACAAGTCGTGGGCATTTTGAGGTTTTCGGCTGTGGTTTCTTTTCTTTCTCCCTCCTCCCGCAAAGGAAGATACCTTTGCTAGATTGTCTCAAAGAAGGGGAGGAGGGAGTAGTGGATTCCCCCCCCTTCCAATCGTTTTTTTTTTTTTTCCTTCCCTTTCTTTTTTCGATAGAAGCAGCGTTGGAAAATGAAGAGTTGGTTGAAAAATTTAAAATGGAGAATGGAAAGAAAACGGATAATACTTGATTGGGAAAACTATGTACACTTCCTGCAATATCATGCAAAAATTAGTGTTTTGAGTCGCGTTTACGAAATAAAGGAGAAAACCTATTGGTGCCTTTGCTTTTCGGCCTGAATGAATGTAATTCACCAAAAGGTTAAGAATCTGGGTAGTTTAATTCTTAAAATTTAAATTTCTTAAATCAGACAGAATAAATAGAATCAAGATTAATTTACTTCCTAATGTTTAAAAAAAAAAAAAAAAAAAAACTACTCCAGAAATATAACACTTGTTAATTGAAACTCAATATTTAAGTATTTTATTTGCATGTCATTTAAAAGAACAATTATATTATATTAAAATAAAGACTAAGTTAACAAAAGAGTAAAAAAAAAAAAAATTTAAGCATTAAATTTTAAAATCTCATAGTTGTAATAACTTTCCTACATTCAACAGTTCACCCCAGCATTCAATGTTAATCGATGAATATATTTTCATTCCTTTCCATAAAAAATAAATGTTGAGAGTCAGAAAAGAAAATGCTAATATTTCATACGTAAAAAATTCTCTTATAAATACGTAATTAATATATAACATGAAGTAAAGTTGCATAGTTGAGTAATCATTTATAAAGAGTTTAAATCCCCTTGTAAACCTTAAACTACACAATTACATTAGGAAATAATTCACTTAATCAAAAAAATAGATGTGTTTTTATGCCTAAATAAAGAAGGGGGGCGGTAGCCTAGTGGTCATGGTTTCGGATTCGTGGCCGACGGTTTTTGTTCAGTCGAGGATTCGATCCTTGGCCATCAAAGACCCACCATGTAGCCGGGGCTGATGCACTGTAAATCTGTCGGGGTCCAAAGTCCTCACATTGGCGTGGTGTGGAAGTTAGGAGAGGGGGGATACCAGCTCAGGTGTCGTCCTCGTCACTTGACCGTGTTCAAAATTACGAGGTCCGTCGCCAGTAGCCTTCGTGTTGCTTCTAGTGCGACATTAATAAACACTAAACTATGCCTAAGAAATATAAACATTGACAAGACTTTCCTTCAAACTTTTCCCATTCTAGCCGCTTTTTTTCTTACATATTCGTAAAATAAATTGAATTCTTACTGTACGTTTTTCTTCCTGTGTTAATCACTGGAATTTTCTGGAAATCTTTGAGAGAATTTGCATTGAGGAAGCAAATATCAATAGAAGTGAGAAGAAGAATAATAATAATCATTTTGAATGAAAATTATAAAATCTTTACGTGGAATAGAAAAGAGAAGCCATTCAAAGAAGCTATTGTAGAGTCCAGTAAATCACTGCCCAAATATTTACAGGTTGAAAGATTTTCAATGAACATAAAGACACCGAAATGACATCTAATACATAGGTGAGAATTGTAGAATGAAAGGTTACAGCTACTCCTGCTGCTAGTGTGATAAAAATGTCGCAAAACAGGTCCCAAATATTAGGAAAGATAGAAAGCGGAATTATTCTTAGATGTACTTTTTATCCCTTCAGATACGATGATGAGTTATAGTCGTCATACATTTCATGGACCCCTGTGGACTTTGACAAGTTTAACTCGTTTTCGGAGGACGTCGTGCAGTATGTTCTTAGAATATCCAGTTGATTTACTGGCGCGTCGATTCTGGTTTGCTTACACTATTCAAGATATCCCACCCCCCTTTTTAACAGTTCCAATGGCAAAGCTGCGTCTGCAAATCATTTAATAGAAGAAAAGTGCATTGAAAACGGTATTGCGGTGATCTTGCCCGATGAATGCCACTCTAGGCAATATTTGAGTTTTATAAAAATTATAAATAATCCCTGTAACATCTAACAAAGTGTTTCCAAACAACTACGCATTCTACATTTACATATTCCAAAACGTTTTGAAATTAAATAACATTTCATGCTAAATTCTTATTTAATTGTTCTCCATTAACATTATTTATCAACCTGATTAAATGCTATACAACAATCCAAATTTCAAAATAAAATGTCCTCCTTCTCAGTTGTCACATAACTGTTCAGTTGAGCCAAATTAAATAGTGTTTTAAGGTCGTATCAAATTCCTTTTTATTTGAATATCAGTTACACGTTAGGAATCGGGGTAAGCAACAGGAGGCAAGACAGTAGAAGAGTGTGGAATTTGCCTGAAAAAGTACCCTAATAGCGTTTTAAATTTTTTAGAATATTTTATTTGTGATAATGAAACATTTGAAATTTTTGGCTGAAAGGAACAGTAGGAAATTCGAAGGTTGAAGTTAAAACAGTTAATAATGGGAATTGCTCTGTTATGTCATGGGGTAGTATGGAGGGTTCAGAAATTTAGTATTTGTCGAAAATTCAGTGAACAAAAGGAGTTGCATCTGAATGTTATAGTATTTATTGAAACTACAAGGAACATGAGTTACTTAACTGTTTTAAAAGAAATTATTGCTCCTATCACCGCGAAATTAGAACGAAGTTGAATCTTTCTACATAATTAACTCAACATACATTAAAAAAATTATGAAGGAATTGTTACTATAACGGATACCTCAGATTTTGAACCACCCTCCACAGTCCCAGACCTTAACCCCAATGAACATTTATGGGCAAATACAAAAAGATACAAAAGTACGCCTAAGTATAAGAAAAATTAGGAGAGGGGGGGGACTATCAGAGGGAAGAAAGAATAGCAAAAAATCTCACCAGAATTGACACATACACGCACACATACAAAATTATGCCATATATGTCAAGAAGATTTTAAAAAAAAACTTTTATGAAATCTAATAAAAAGCAGACGAGATATTTATTGCTACTTCTTTTTGTTATTCTTTGTTTACTTTTTAAATGTGTGCTAACATGTTTTAAAAAAATGGTGTAAACAAAAATGCGTTGGCTTAAAATAAAGGATACATGGAATTAGGCTCAAAATATTGGCATTAATAGATTGTGATTATATTAATTACATTTAATTTAATTAAGGTATATTTACATTGCTAAGACATATTTAATTCAATATTTTATCGTTTGCTTTTATTTTAATATCCGAACAGAATGTTATTGTCTACTTCAATATTTTATCGTCTGCTTTTATTTTAATATCCGAACAGAATGTTATTGTCTACTTCAATAAATTATCGTTTGCTCTTATTTTAATACTTATTTTATAAGAGTTTTTATGGGAGAATCGTCTGCTTTTATTCTTTTTGTTGTTAACAGTGGCAACGTTTTTGTATTTTTTGAAATTAAAATTTGTAGAAGGTATTTTCTTTCTTCGATAGTAATTGCTTCTATAGAGCTTGTGGTTCGGAAGTACGCTTAACTTACTCTAATTTCTATTCATTTTGGTGAACCGGTGCTGTAGATAGAGAAAATGATGTCTACCCATCATAAAGTCTTGAAATTTTCATCATCGAATGGTGGTCAAACTTTCATCATTGCTACCAAAGGTGAAGGTATTTTTATAAACAGAATAGCTCATGACCGATAGAACATTTGACAAATGTTAAAATGAAACTAGTAAAGTCTGTTTCAATTATTTATTTTATTGATTTATTTTTGATGTATAAAATTTGAGGTACTTCTATTTAAGTTGATTTATTTTATGTTGTACTTTTTTTAAATTTAATATTCATAAGTTAAATTTTACTTGAATAAGCTCTTAACTCTGTGTATGTATGTGTGTGTGTATATATATATATATATATATATATATATTTACAAGAATGATTTACAATCTGATATTTGGAAATGTCAGAAATTTTATAATTTTTATTTTACATGTAAACCGAGATACATTTTTATATCCTCATAGAGATTAGTCCCTTTAGTTCCGGTCTGTTTTCTAAACAATCAATATTTCCTATAATTTCTTTTGTTTCTTGTCGCTCATTTACGGAGCACGAAAGTTTTAATTACTTAAAGCCTAAATTGCACACAAATATTTTGCAGGTTTATTATAAAAAGAAAACTAAATACAATTCTGTTTTGTCTTTTATTAATACATTCTATATTCATTTTAGTAGTCCAGTATTTTCTGAATAGTATGTAAAATGAGCTATCTACGCGAACGTAATTTCTTTTATAACAAACCTGCTCAGCAGACTTTAATAGAAATCTAATAAGATAGGAATAAAAATCGGCAAAGACTCGACCTCCCGTATTGAACAAATGTGGCCATGGCAGACTAGTTGGGGGCTCGAAACCCAATTCCACTAAAGACCCACCGAATAATGGGGATTATGTTCATTAAATCTAATCGAGGTCCCAAGTCCCCTCTCGTTGGCGTGGGGTGGATATTTGGAGAGAGGTGCTAGCTCTAATGCCGTCCTCGTTACTTCTTGTCCAAAGCTAATCAGGAAGTCCGTCGCCAATAGCCCTCGACTTCCCAGTACATTGAAAAAAAAAATTGCTATCGCATTCGTATTAAACAAAACGATTCTCAAGAAGAAAGATTTGTATAAAGATTACAACCATTTATAACGAATGGCTTAGTAAGTACATTATAGAAATCTATATAATTAGATTTTAACGGGGCAAAGCGGGGTTGATATTCACTACCGCCCTAAAGTGACGCATAGTACATATTGGTGCAATTTTTGAGCCTATATATACTTAAGATTTGATGAGATATTAGTATTTAAAATAGTGATGATGCTTAACTTTGATCATTTTCGTTCTAAAAACGTTAACGAGATGCCCTAGGACATCTACTAATGGAATTGAATTTTCAGATATTTCAACCCATCAGGGGCTTATCTTCTTCAGGTAAGTACGGGCGGCACTCACTCGAGGTCAAAAAGTGATCTTTTTTTTTTCCCCCTATGGGGTTTACTGCCTTTTGTAACCCTGAGTGACACTCCCCCGGGATACCCGAACGAATCTTCTCAAATTTCAAACCTTGTCAACTTTTTTAAAAATACGATCACAGTTGCACCTTGTTTGGCGCAGCATAGCCATATCTGGCTCTTGTGCCATTAAACTTCATCACTCACTCACATTCGAATAACACAAGAAACATAGCGACTTCCTTCTACTTCAGCGCCACTGATTAAAAGGCCTTACTCAACCAGCCTGAAGGGATATCTTTTCGGCCTGGTTGGTAGGCCCGTCGTCTTCGGACCCCTTGGTCCAGGGTTCGAATCTGCGCTACCGTTTCGCGACCGCCACATGTGGTGACCCCGGACAAGAACACTAGATGGCAGCACGACTGCCTGTACCTACTATTTGCATATGCCCGACGATCGCCGTTAGTGGTGACTCTGGGCTTGAGCACTAGGTGGCAGCACGGCCTATGTTTGCATATGTTCCGATGCAATAACACTTGTCTCTGTGTGTCTAAGACAAGCGCAACTAGTGATATTCCGTTCCTGGCGCACGTTTCGGCGCCTTCTGGCAAAAAGACCTTCTGAACAAGATGGCGCACATCTCCATTCCGTATCATCACGCTGCGTTGATACTGGAGGGGGAGTATTGCAGCGACGCTCTTCAACGTTAAAAGGCCTTACTCAACCAGCCCGAGGAGATATCTTTTCGGCTTGATTGGTAGGCCCGTCGCCTTCGGATCCCTTGGTCCAGGGTTCGAATCTGCGCTGCCGTTTCGCGACCGCCACACTATGGGGTTTACTGCCTTTTGTAACCCTGAGTGACACTCCCCCGGGATACCCGAACGAATCTTCTCAAATTTCAAACCTTGTCAACTTTTTTAAAAATACGATCACAGTTGCACCTTGTTTGGCGCAGCATAGCCATATCTGGCTCTTGTGCCATTAAACTTCATCACTCACTCACATTCGAATAACACAAGAAACATAGTGGTAAAAAAAAAGAAATATTTTTGTACCTATAACAAACGCAACCAGCAGAAATCTGAGGAAATTAGGATTTTCGGAGGAGAACGGATGAAAAGGAAAAACTAAATAAATAAAACCGCATAACCAAACCAGTCTGCACGTGCGCTCCGAAAAAAAAAAAAAAGGGAAAATACATAAAAATTTCTGAACACGACCTCTCGGGCATTTGATCTTCCGATACACTTCAGAAAAAGAGGGGGGTGAGCAGCAGTGGGCTCTTCATCCCCAAGGGCTAACTTATTGCATAAAGCTACAGAAACAACAATGTAGAGGTAATAGTAATAACAATAAAAAGGAATAAAGGAGAGCCTGAAAAAATACATATAAAAACGTTAGCTGAGGGCAAGCGGGGGAAGTTCAATTGGATTTGTACCCTCGTCCCTACTTGTCGTATAATGAAATCATCCTCAGCGAGGACTATATCTAGGTGCACGCATGAGCACATGCAACCCACGAATATAAGCGCAAAATTTTGCTACTGCTGCATAATATCCAGAAGGGAGAAAATCCAGAGGGCTTCCCTTTTCGCTTTGGATGAACGTAAATTATGAAAAAGGGAAGGAAAAAGTGAGAAATTTTAGGCTGTGTGCAACGTTTCCAATATAGATAGACTCAAAAATAAAGCGTGTCGCGCACTCTTAAGTTTGGAATTACTATTTTTTTTTTGGCCGTCATGATTTGCACTCGGTAGTAGAATTTCTCAAAAAGATCTATTAGCCATCTTAGGGGCTATTGCTTTAAGTGGGGAGTTTTGGCGTACCAGATCACTTTTCAATTTTTTTAGCCTTTGCTTCGATTTTAATTATTTAAAATCGAATTTAATTTTAATTTTTATGTTCAATTTAATAATTTATCATTTGCTTTAATTCTCATATCGGAAAAGTTTACTATTGTCCATTTCTCGATATTTAATCGTTTACTTTAATTCTTATATTTAATTGAATAATTATTATAAATAAAAGCGCACCTTTGGTGGCTAAATCTGTTCTTTGTAAAACTTTGTATAAAACTTTTGATTTGCTGTATTTATATTTATTAGATTTTACTTTCTTTTATATATAATATTGACAAAATGAACAGCATGATTAGATTTCTATCAATTTTTCTTAATCTTTGTTAGTTATAATTATGCATTCATAGAGTACCCATCAAAATTGTTCTCTCGATTTATTTAAAGAGAGAATGTTTAATTTTGATACTAAGAGTTCAGCACTAAATACAATTTTATAAAAATTAATATCTTGACTCTCTAGTAGTAGAGATGAACGTATTTTAAATATGACTTTTTGTATATATGTTGATTCTATTTTACCTTTTATTTAAAATTAGGAGCTGTTGCAAAATACAGACAAAAAAAAAAGGAACCCTATTTTTCTTAGGTTTAATTTTTTAAGAACTTTACCAAATTCTTTTAAGCTATTCTATTAGTAAGGGGTGGAAAATTAATTTAAAAAGTTAATGTTTTTGTTGATACTTTTAGAATACCTTTTTATAAAGAAGTATTAAAGCTTATCAATGAATTCATCGTAATTTAGCATGTGCAAAAACCATTGGTTGGTCATCTAAAAGGGATATAGCCTTTGCTTCTCAAATCCTGTTTTGACGCCTTATCAATTAACGAAATTCTCCATGTAATTTCCTCCTATCATATTTTACAATTCAATTTATAATATAAACGGAAGCAAATTTACAGCTGTTTCATTTTTTAAATATAGTTTTTTACCATGTTGATATCTGAGGTCATTAAGGGGATATACATTACAATATAGAAATTTTACATTTGATTTGAAGAATTTATTCTATATTAATGCCCTTTCTAGCTAGTAATTAGCCGTCAACTCTACATAAACGGAAATGGGCACTGCCTGGTGGGACTTATTAATCCCAGGTGGACTTTTAACTTTAACGAAATACATCTTTTGGGAATCGTACTTTCTAATCTAAGACTCTCTTTGCTTTCTTAAAACACTTTTTTTTTTTAAAAAAAAAAAAAGGGGGGGGGGGGGGAAGGGTGAGAAATAGATATTCCGTTTATATTAAAAATGACTAAGCACTTTCAATAATGTTTAATGTTCTTAAAATGTTTCCTATCGAATAATTCCAAATCACAAAACCTTTTTCGCAACTTTGGATTGCATTGTTTAATGGAAAGTTGTTTTTGAAGGTCATCAGTACATAAGAATAAAGAAGATTATGCTATAAACAGAAATTGATTTTACAACTAGATTTTCTTTTTTCTTCGTGTTCTTAAAAAAATCGATACATTTCAGACTTGGCTTCGTAATGATTACTTGTAAGTTTACATCTTGAAGTATTATTCTGACTTAAATTTTTGTGTATAACTATATAAACATACATTTACATACATTTTTTGTGTATAACTATATACATTTAAGAGTCTTAATATCGAATGTTAAGCAAAACAGAATTCATTCTAAATTACCATTTTATATAAAGGGAACCGGTCATCCGTAAAGAAATTCTGTTGCCATTGGACCGTAACGGAACAAATCTTTATAAAAAGGGTGAACAATATTTGAATGATATTTTCAATATGGATGAACAGTAATTTTATTTATAATAAAAAAAATAGTGTATTTCTAATTATTTTAAATTTTGTGTTTACTATAGAGATGCAACAATTTTAATGACAATTACTATGCACCCGTAATTGAGATCGAAATGGCGAACAGAAATTATTCAGATAAAGTGCGATATATTTCTTTGTATCATTTTCTCTACTCTCAGGATAGTCAGAAGCATCCACAATAACCGAGTAGCGATAGATTGTTGATTCACATCGCACTTGGAAGCAACACCAGGGATATTGATGACAGACCTCGTAAATTTAGATCCCGGTAAAGTGATGAAGTCGCCACCTCCCTCGCTAAACTTCCACACCACGCCACGGGCAGATTTAACATGGAAGAGATCTTCTGCACGGTGGATCATTAGAAGCATCGAGATTCGAACCCACAACTCAACGAAGCAATGCCGGCCTCGAGTTTGCCTCCATGACCACTAGACTACCGCGGCCTCAACCAATCTTGGTTGTGGCCGCTGTAGCCTAGTGGTCATAGTCGCGAAACCGTGAATGGCATTGTTTCCGTCAAGTTGCGAATTTGAGTCCTAAATCCACCACAAACATATTGTGAAGGGGCTTGATTACAGCCTTATTAATGAATAAGCTATTGCGGCCTTTTTCAATTGAACTATGATTACCCAGAAGTAAACGGCATGAGTTTCATGTCCGGTGAATGTCATTCAACGGATTCATGATTCTGAGTCCTTATTACCACTCTTGTTGACTTATACCATCCAACGCCATTGTGCAGATTGATGGGAGCTCATCCAAATGGACTTTAAAATACTTTCATGACGAGACATGGAAGTTAGGTGAAATTGGATATCAGCTTAGATATCATTCTCATCGCTCTACCGAAAAGCTCGAAATTTTACGAGAACTGTCGCTAATATTCTTCTCTACGTTCGGACGTAATTAGCGACAGCTTCAGTCGAGTAATCTTAGCCGCGAATTCATGGCCTAGCTTTGTTAAAGTCAAAGGCGTGTTCGAGTCCTAATTTTAATAAAGACCCGTCGTATAGTGAAGCACATTAAATATCTCGATGATCCAAGTTCTCACCTTGGTTTACACCGGTACCCCTCTCTTAACTTCTCCAGCGGACGAAGTTAAGAGAAGGATACCAGCTCAGGTGTTGCGGGGGCTCAAAGTTATGAAGACCGTCGCCAAAAGCTTCAAGTTGCATTTAAGTCAATCAATGAAATACTTTATATTGTTATTTTAATTTAACAAAGTAGTCCTCCTTGCTAGTCTTTAAAAGTAACTAGCCAAAACTGTTACAAGATGGAAAAAAATCTTATATTTTTATTTTGGAAACAATTTTTTTACTTCATTTAATAAAAATTCATATTTCACTAGATTTTTTTTTTTATAAATCGAAATAGTTTTTTTATTCTCTGCTATAAATTTTGACTCGGAATGAGTGTCAATGTGTATGCGTGCATGTTTGCGAGTTGACATTTGCCATATTTTAAAACTTAGTCGACATTTGCCATATTTCTAAATTGAATCTGTTAACTAGATTCAATATAGTTATTAATTATACTTACTTTAATTATTTATTAATCATACTTACTTTAATTATTTATTAATTATACTTACTATAAAAATTTCGAATGATATGCACAGATTATTTCGCTACTATTCTAGAAAGATTCACTTTAATTGCTACCGTTACATTTTGAAACTTAAAATAAAAAATGAACTTAAAAAAATACTCCCAAGAGATATCGCACATTTTTCGAGAAACACTGGCAGCATAGGCGTCTGACTTACGTGACTTTTGCATCAATCTTTCCTTATTCTCACATCCTAATTCTATTACAATAAAAATGGCACGTAACGGGAAAGTGTCAGAAAAGCTACCTACTAATCAAACCACTTTCTAAGAATTTTCGAAACACATCTTATTATCCAAGTCGATTCTCATGTTCGAAGGCGTCGCCGCACGCATTGTTCCAGAAAGCAGCGATCAAACAAGAGGGGATGAATTCTTTCCCCCCCTCTCCCTTACCGGTCTCTATGAAAATGATGAAAGCTTATGTGCAACAATGTGAGTAGACTTTTTCTGGTGTTACGCATTCTGCGTATTCTTATGGCCGTAACCTACAGTGGGAGTGTATGATTTCGAAGAACCTTTATTTATTTTTTTTATTTGCTTAACAAGAAGGGTGAAAAAAAGAAAAAAAAAGAAATTGGACGACATATATTTATTCAAACCAGAGTCCGATGAGAAAAGAAGCTTATCAGAGGCGAGGCAAAAAAAAATGCTTGTCATTGCCGCCCCTTTTGTGACAAAAATAAGATTGGGGAACGAGAGTCGATGAGACGTAAATCCTGCTGCAACCAGAAAGATAGATGGATAGTTTTGTCTTCACTTCCAAGCTCGGCAGCATTTTTAATGTTTGCTTGAAATGCGTAGAATAATTGATACGCTCACACTTGACTCATTTTGGCTCCTGCGGTGATGGGACAGAAAAAAAGTTTCCACCTTTCTGAAATCTTTTTTTGGCCAACCGTTCCGAGCGGTATTTCTAATTGAGCACATTTGGATTCATTTTTGTGTAAGAATTTTTATCTAATAAGGCATGGAAAAAGAAAGTTCGTTGCTTGTTCGTTTTTGACTTTGACTGACAAATAGATTTGACGTTTCGGACCGTTAAATTTATTTTTGTAGGATATTTCTTTTAATTGTACGTTTCACAGGCCTTTTTGTCTCGAAAGAATTTTAGGTTTTATAATTGATGAGAGCGCGCATATTTTGAAGTCGATCTTGAATCAATTAAATATTAATTAAAGTATACATAAAAAATATTACGCCCTATTTTATATTGCTGTAGACTATATTAAAGTAAAATACAATTTTTTTTCAACGAAGTAAATTGTTTAAATTAAAATTTATTAATATTTATATTGAATGTCATTGCCCCCAAGATATATTTGAACGAAATAATTTATCTATTTCTAAAGAGTAGATTAAAAACCTATTAAAGTTACCTATCTATAGTATTTTGGAAGATTTAAAAGGAATACATTTATATTCACTACTAACCAATTCATTTACACAGTCAAATCTAGTAATTTGCGTTACAATAGATTAGCATTGAAGTTCGACGACAATTGGCAATAATAAATAGCATAGTTTCAATGAGAACAGCAAGAAAACCTAAATCGGCGATTCTCAAATTTCCTTCTCAAAATATCCCTCGGTCGTTTTACTTTCTACTCGGATATCTCCTGTTCATGATTAAAAGTTCTAATGTACCCTTTAAATATAATACGGCTATAAAGGTTTTTTGGTTCCCCCCCCCCCCCCAAATGACAACACTATTAAGTGACGTCGAGCCGTTGACTCAAAATTCTCAAATTGAATCTTAGAAACCAGTCATTTAATTAAAACTGAAAATTTTACTTAAAATTTTTTCTTCTTCAATTATGTCATAGGCTATACACATGAATATGTGCTTCGCTATTGTGTTATTGTTCCCATTCTTTTGTTTTGAAGAGAAATGCATTTATAATTGTATATTTGAAATCATCGTAACAAATATTACTGTTATATTGTCATAACTATTTCTAATTTTACTTAACATCATAATTTATAGTAAGATGGAAGAAATTTTCGTCATTTGAAAACTTGGTATTATTTGCATTTGCCATCTCGGTATTGATAAGTATCTAGATCTAACTCAACCGACTGACAATACTGTTTTTAAGATTAAGTTTGCTTTTGAGAATTGTTTTAAAACTATTTGTCAAAAGCAGGGGCGTAGGGAGAAATTTTTTATGGAGAGGGGGGGGAAGAGTTCTCCCACTCCAACTCGCCTCTCAAAATTAATTTCATTGTTTATTTTCAAGAAGAAAAGAAGGCCTATATGAAGTACGCGGGAATTAAAATATTACTTTTTTTTTCTGAAAAATATAAAGAGTAATTCATTATAAAGAAGTTTTAGTTTTAAAAATTTCAGTGTGCGGCAATTCTTATGGGGGTTACAACCCCAATATTCCCCTTTCCACCGCTACGCCACTGGTCAAAAGTCATTTTACATCAGACCCGCTTTGCATATCTTTTACACAAATCATTCACGTACCCCTAAAATATGCGAGTTTTATACCTAGGTTCGCTTATCTTAATCATATACGCTAACCTGTTTCAAATTCTTTTTGGCTTAAAAATATATCAATTGCTTTTAGATAAATTACACAGTGTTATTAAATATTTTTAATATATGCAAATAAAATATTAAATTTTTTATTTAAATTAAATTAAAGTTTGAAATTGAGGTTCTGATGAAAATGAGATAAAAAAAAAGAGGAATTTTCTACGAAAAAGTTGATAAAAACAATAGGTTTTGTAATCACCTCAGCGTTTCTGTTTCGTTTCGTATTCAGTTTCGACTGCAACTCCTCTTGATACTAATGCGGATTATGATAAAAGGATCAATTCTTGTATCCAAAATATTGTTTGGACAACAGATGTTCTAGGTGTATATAATATTAGGAAAAGGAGGAGTAACCCAGAAGAAATGATAACAAACTGAACGGAAGTTGTAAAAGTACTGCTAATCCCTACTGTTCGTCATTTTCCAGCAAAATGAGCACGCCTGATGAGCCTCTGCTCAGTGATCCCCCAGTACTCGTTTATAGTTAATGTTTCTGGGATACAGATTCCACGTACAAATCGCTATTTTATTTTCTGGTTTTTATTTTTTTTTCTTTAACTTCTTGACAGAGGCGCTGATTTGTGGATTTAACGTTTAGTGTTTTAATCTATTCATTTGAGAAAAATAAAGTGTTTCTTCGTTGATAAATGCTTAACTGATTTTAAAAGTATTGATGTTTTGTAAAAAAAAAAATAATCTGAGGACAGAGAGTAAATTATCTTAAATGGAAGGTTCTCTGTTTCTCAATTGTGCTTTGTATCTCGAAAAATAAAGTTGTATTAATTACATCAATGCTTTTTAATATTCCAGTTTTTAAATGCAATTTTTTTTTTCATCTTCGGCAGGAAAAGTATACATATGCGAGTACAAACATTATTTTGTTTACATCCCTGATAACATGATTTAGCTAAGCCTTCAAGCATTATTCCATGTTTTAACTTTTAAAATTATTTTCAGTTAAGCTTGTTGTAGGTTTATTGTGGACTTTGTCATAAGGCTCACACCTGCGGCTTATTTTGATTTCGTGTAATTAATGTTAACTTCCAATGGAATTTAAACCGTCCTCTCAATTCTTTACTTTATCTGATGTATAAAAGTCCGAAAGAACAAAAAGTAATGAAGGTTTCTGCGGAATGCATCTCGTCGATTCTCAAAAGGCAGCAGGTAGCTTCTGCGGTCACGTGGTCCGCAGTGGTTTTCTTCGGGTCGTAGGCTCGAGACTCCTGAGGCCACTTCAAACACCCGCTGTAACAGGGCTGATGCAATCGCAATCTGTCGAGTTCCAAACATCCACGCTTAGTAAACATCATAATCAGATAAATTTAAAAATTTTTTCTTTATTAAAGATTCGTTTGTGGATTTTCCGGGCCTTTAAGAAATATCTTCTAAAATATTGTCAAAAATGAGGCGAGGAAATTTAATTCCACCGAAATCCTTTCCATTATTTTTGCTCTTTCAGATCCACTTTATTGCTTCAAATAAATAAAATAGTATAAATTTGAGGATGGCAGTGGAGAAATTCCACAGGATTAATATGAGGATCACAAAAGTTAAAGCCCTCTTCTACGTGAGATTTTATTGATTTTTGCCTTCATGAATGGATCTCGTTAGATCGAATAGTTTCCGAAAAGCTTTGATTTAAAATAGTTTCTTTAAAACAGACACCAATAATAATCAATCAGTTTCCATGAAATTTATATCATTGCGTTTAACATTTAATAAAAATGCAACATATAAAATAAATGATCAAACACAATTAATATTTACCAATTTCTTAATTTTAAGAAATTTTAATGTCAGAAATATTATTCTATCACGCGCTTCCAAATACTTCTGTAACTTTTATTATATACAAAGGGATAAAAGTTCACATTACTGAGTGATATTTAAGTAAAATTATTAAATGACTTTATGTTTGAATTTTAGCTATTATAATATTTATTTCTATTTCAGTTATGTGTGTACGAGTAAATAAAAACGCATTCCTCAAATAACAAAGTAAATGAATTATCGGGAAGTATCCATAATTGCAAGTATACCTAAGACCTCGACATTAATATTTTTTCAATCAGGATATATATTATAGAACATTACCAAATATATACCAAATTAATGAGTTCTCTATTCTTGCAACAAATAAAGTTGAAAGATGCAGATATATTTTAATGCAAAAAAACTGGAAATATATGTAAGGAAACTATTCTTTGGTACTTAGCGTTTAATGTAGTAGAGAATACAAAATGCGCAAAAATGAAATTTTATGAAAAAATCTATTCTCAATAGCTCAAAATTTTTTTGGAATTTAAGTAACGTGGAGCTTAGTGAGCTATGTCAGCGAAGATATAAGTAAAGTTTCAATGAAAATAATTAATATTTAATTTTTTTTTCAAAATTTTATAAAATAAAAATACGTTTGTAACAAACAAGTTATAACTATTTAGCAGTGAACATGTTATTTTCTTCAAAAAATCTATCGACAGCGAAATGGGTAATTGATGTCATAGAAAATCAAAGATGCTTATAATTTCATCACAAAATTGATCTCTATTTACGTAACATAAATAAATTCCAATTAAAATTTTAGAGATTTTTTTTTTACCCTTTGTTAAAAAATGTTGTGAAATTCGCAAAGAAATTGACAAAAAGTTTAACTGAAACAAATTTTTTTGAAAATTTTGAAAACGACTTTATTTTTTTAAGGAGATAAATTTCATCATTTTGAATCGGAACTATATAAAAAGCATCCTCCCCCCCCCCCTCCCAAATTATGAGATTGTCAAGAACGATTTTAACAATTTAGATTAGAACCCAAAATTACTCTGAGAAATCGGTTGCGTATCAATACATGACGATTTTTAGATTAAAAAAGAAATTATGGCAATATGTATGAAACATATAGTCTCCTTTCAAAATTGTTCCAAAACCCAGTAAAAGTAAATTTCCAAAAGACTGTTTAATTACACGATAGTAATATTCATATGCAAATGGCTGAAAATTAATCATGAAAGAATAGATTGGGGCCAATAAAGTCAGAAGGAATACGTTGTGTCGTATAAGTAAAGATAAACACACGTAATCTACAGCAATAGAAAATGAAGAAATCTAAAGAAATACCTAGAAGGATTAATCGTAAGTTTTACAAGAATTATTTCCCCTCAGAGGTTTACCTTCTTCAGTTTTAAGTACTAGGGTATCTCGGGGTTGCAATTCTCATCTTTCGTATAGGGTAAACACGGGTGTCTTTGGTAAACACGGGTGATGTGCCCCCGGGATATTCCACAATTTTTACCTTCCCCCCTCAACCTCAGAGCATTCTCAAGGGATTGTCTTCTTCAGGTAAATTTGGGCATTACACACCCGAGGTACTTTGGTCATATTTTTCCTTTCCCAAGGGGTTTATTGTCTAGTCAACACTGGTGATGTGATCCCGGGATACCCTAGCGATCCTTTTCTACTTTCTACCACCTCCTTGTCAAGCTTTTTTTTTTTTTTTTTTTTTCAAATGAGCAGATTAGTTATTCCTTGTTTGAGGCGCAGCATAGCCATATCTGGCTCTTGCGCCGTCAAACTAAACCATCATTCACTCTAACCTCACAGCACAGACAAACATTGTTTGCCGCCGTCCAGCTACATTAAGTTTTTGCGAAAACTCTCACCCACTCATTCCACAAATTATTTAATGATGGCATTTTTGAATTGTATCAAGACATAAAATATCACCATTTTTAAGTACTTGACCATTAGGCACTCCAAATTTATTGAAACTTAAAATTCATAAGCAATCGAAGCGTTCGAATGAAAATTATTTCCAGACTTGAATGCATTTATAGGAAATACAGAAAATTATTCGTGATACGAAATGCTTCAATAATAAACAAAAGTTACACGTAATTTACTTGAGGAACGTTTCATGCAAATTAAAGAATTTCAATTATAGCATTTTTTAAAGAAAGCAGAGTACGAAATGAACTTATTCAAACTTTTCTTCTCCCTGGTACCTATTAACTTTCCAGCTGCACTCCCTACTCTTCTCTCTGCAGTAGCGTAACAATTCATTCGACTTGCAGCCATTAATATAAAGAATCCTCCAATCTTAAAATGTATGTATACAGACAAATAATTTACGAAATCTCGTTAAAATTCTCCATTGAATCTGCGTGATGCAAATTCTCAATTTTGTCTAGGACTGGGCAAGGAGAAGGAGGGAAAAAAATTCCTCTTAACCGAGATTGGGCTTTTCCCTTTCTGTAATTAAATTTAAAAGATTCCAAAAAGAAATAAAATAAAAATAAATACAAAAAACTCCAAAATGTAAAAGCAATTTTACCGTACAGTCATCAAGCGATAAATCGTCTGCTGGATGCGAATCCGTGGCGCCATCTGTTGCGAAATGTAGCAACATATGAACTCTCGTTTGCCGCAACGGAGATGAGAATCAATGCTAACCTTTTTGAAATCAATGTCATCCTGTTGTTTCTTAAGGAGTATAAATGAACTGAAGAAAGCATTAATCTAAATTGCTCTCTCCTGTCTTGAGATGGTTTATATTAGATTGTCTCTTCGAAAGGGAAACGGTTCCTCTGTTTCTCTTTCGACTCGCCCTGATGAACGAAGGTCTATAAAGTTTCGCTTAATGCTCTGGATCATTCAACCGGCTTTTAAGAAATTTCGGTGATGTTATTAGAAATTAGATTTTTGGAGGGTCTTTCACCGTTCGACTCTCTTTCGAGACAAGTAGGAAGTGCTTGCACGTCTCTCGAACAACAACAGCAATATTCGAAAGTTTAAATGACGATTTTTTTCAGTGCAAGATACCAGCATGAGATTGTTTAAATAAAGTATCCTAGATAACATTGCGTTTTTATGCAAAAAAGAAAAAAAAAAAAAAAAAAAAATTATTTTCGTATCTTCTTGATGATGAAAATTATTTTTTGATAGTTTATTCTCGTACACTGCTTCAAAAATGCTCAATTCGGTACAGCCTGTTTATTAATCTTAATTAAATTTGGGGATTTTTATTACGTTCTCGTAGTTTAAAAAATTAGTAATGCTTATTCAAAGTGGAATTTGTGGGATTCATGTAGTCGAGGTCCTGAAATTACTCTCTTCATCATCTCCTTTTCTGTGATATCCATTTGCTATTAATCACATTTTGTTTTCCATTAACTTTCTAACATGTATCAAATTTTTTTCTTTTCCCCCTTAGTGATGAAATGCGGGCACTCGTCACTCTCGCAATGAATAATTGATTTTGAAAAATATTCTGAACTGTCTGCTTGAACTTTGATTAATTATGCAAAGCTACCTGCAATTAACTTATATATGTGGCACTGTAGCCTAGTGGATTCGCGGGAGGCGGCGTTTAACTCGTATCGGGGATTCGAGCCCTGATGCCGCTAAAGATCCACCGTGTAGTGGGGCTGAGGCACTTTAAACCAGGTCAAGGTTCCAAGCCCTCCCCCTCCCATTAATGTAGTGTGGAAGTTTGGGAAGAGAGGTTCTAGCTCAGGTGTCGTCCTCGTCACTTGACCTAGGTTCAGTATTACGTCACCAGAAGTCCTTGTGTTGCTTCTCGGTGCGACATTAATAAACATTCACATTAACATATATATATGCAGAATAAATTAAAGCTGTGGAGATACGCATCCCATCAGGAGCTCAACTTCTTAAGGTAAGTACGGGCATTATGACCCCACGAGATACCTCGGAATATTTTTCTTCTTTACTGTAAACTCTTGTGACGCGTCTCCGGAATAGAACAGCAATACTTTTCTGTTTTTTACTTTTCATCTTGTCAACCAATTTTTGCCCACACCTCATTTTTTTCCCCCACAGTCACGGTTTCACCTTATTAGGTGCATTATAGTCAAATTTGGCTTTTGCGTCCTGAACATCGACTTTCATTCGCACATAAGCATCTTCTCAAGACGCTAATTTTCCCGAAGTATTTTACCCGTTGGCATGGTGTGGATGTTAGGAGAGGGGGTGGCAGCTCGGGTGTCGTCCTCGTCACTTGACCGTGGTTCAAAATTACGAGGTCCGTCGCCAATAGCCCTCGTGTTGCTTCTAGTGCCACGTTAATAAAAACTAAACTAAAATCTCGAAGTATTTTTAAGAAAAAATCGACCGGACAATTTAAATTATTTCAGCTCGCACAATCTCTTCACGTATTTATTCAACCGCTTGTTTTCTTATCTGTGATGACAAACAAAATTTGTGAGAGAAACAATGAATGTGAATTTGAGTCTCATTGCCGAAGCTTAGTCAAATTTTGTTTCTTTTAAACACTAACCATATCGTATAGTGTTCACTATGAAGCGATATCGGGCACCAAATCTCTTTTCCTGCGGCTATATCATAGATTTTCAACCTGACAAGATTACATCAAGGTTTGTTGCATATCGAAGTGGACGTTAATCTCTCGTTCCTTTGATTTATCACCCATCTAGATCTGAAAGGACATGAAATCTCCGCAAGATTTTAGTTTCTATCTGAAATATCTTGTCACGAAAGTGTGCTAACATTTGTAAAATGTTAAACAAGTGGGATATTAATCACTTTATATAATACAGTCAGATACCGTTAACACAGCGTAGTCGAATCCATGGTTAATAATTCGCGGATTAAGCAAACCGCGAATTACATTATCGAACAATTTAGATTAATACTATAAAATATGAATGAATTTTTCTGCGATTCATATATAAATTCATCGATATGAGTATCATTATTTTCATTAATATCTTCATCGATATGAATTCTCTGCGTAACGAACATTTGAGATAAATTACAGAGTAACCGATAACTAAGTAAATTTGTGTCTGGGAGTATAGCTGGGCACCTTGTCCCTGGGTATTATATCAGGGGACCTCAGGGACTTGCTTTCTGAAAGTGGAAGATGAGGACTTCGAAGTACCTTATTGATTTTTTTTCTTGCCTATGGGGTTTACTGTCTTTGGTAAACAGGGGTGACGCGCCCCCTGGACACCCTAGCGATCCTTCTTTATTTTCGATCTTCTTTCTTGTCAACAAAGTGTTATCTTTTTTCCCCCCAATTCTTTCACACGCCTAGATCACAGCTTTTTGGCGCAGAATGGCCACATTTGGTAGTAATTTTAAAATTCAAAGAATAATAAAAATTAATTTTCTGTAGTTAAGGTCTTAATGAAATGCGAAGGATATTTATCAAAATATAGGCATGCTTCGTAAATTCATTCTAGACTTTATTGCTCTATGATATGTGGTAACAAAGTGTTATAATTTTTCCTTAGACGCCCAAGGGAAATTCCATGGGAAAGGAGGGAAAATGTGTATGTTCATTATATCTGACTTGGAATTCCACACACACACACACAAACAAAAACTTATTCGAAATTCTTATTATAATTACTAATATGATGTATCAATTTGGGTACATTTAAATTCAGGCAAGCTTTGTTTAGAGCTGTATCCATCCTAAATATCACATTGTATGTAGTGCAAAATTAGTAAAAGATGTAAGCCATTTTGACTACGAAGGTTTTTTTTTTTTTTTTTTTTTTCCCTGTTATAATTGGTATCAAATTATATTTGGCATAAATGCAAATATTATACCATCTTATTTAAAACAAAAACAAATTGTCTAGAAAGCAATGCGCTTCTATAACTTCCCTTTTTTCCCTTTTTCTTTTATATGTTTAAATTCTTCCTCACAATAGCCGAGTGTTTATTTACCTTTCGAGGTAAAAGTATGTACTGGACTTGATATCTTCAGAAACAAATGTGAAACTGAAAGCATTAATAGGTGCTTTTTGCCATATTATGTTATGGCTAACTTGTTGAGTTTATTTTGGAAAAAGTTGGAAAATTCGTGCTGTAATCAAAAATATTTTTCAAGTGGATATGACTAACACTAAATAATAGTAAATTTTGAGGAAAAAAAGGTTTTTTATCGTTTCGTTAATCAGTGATTTAAATCTGTAACAAGTTGCGTATATATTAAACTTTTTTCTCCTCGGTAGCCTAGAGTCATGGTCACGAATTCGCCGTCTGCATTGTTTCTGTCGAATCATGTGTTCGAGACCTGATGCCACTAAAGACACAGGGTGTAGTAGGGCTGATGCACGTTAAATCTGTCGAGGTCAATTCATTACTTAATTCATTTCCATATGCACTTTATAGCCATTTTAAGGTCTAATAAACTAATCCATTTCAAAACTCTAATTGAAAATATGTAAAAGAAAGACAACGCAGTTTATTAGCTACCAAATAATATGCAAGATCGCTCTTTCGAGCCTCTCTTAACACGGTTAATTGAAACACTTCTCGATTAAAGCAGATTCAACTTCTATTATACTGATAAAGGGTCCATTTCCTCATCTAAATTATCT
Source organism: Nephila pilipes (assembly GCA_019974015.1). Classification (NCBI taxonomy): domain Eukaryota; kingdom Metazoa; phylum Arthropoda; class Arachnida; order Araneae; family Nephilidae; genus Nephila; species Nephila pilipes. Next base: position 499,269 of record BMAW01106369.1, on the reverse strand, counting down.
AATCGCGTTTCATTTGGTTGGCAAGGTATTATGCGGTTCAAATTACCCAACGTCAATGAGGATAGTGAAGAGAAAATCGCGAATAGCTCAACGTCATACTTTCTAAACTAAATTTTTTTTTTCTCTACCAATGAAACTATTTTCCAGTGTCATTTAATAAGAGGCAAATACATTTCGGTTCCAAAAATTCAAAGGGGGCCAGGACCAGCAAAATTACCCTTAAATCGAGGCTCACTTTTTTTTTGGAAGCTTTCAACTCGAATTGCGAAAAAGTCTCCCAGGTTATTGAAAAGAAAATCGCCCAACCTCACAATGTCTCCGGCGATAATGCTTCGATGAACTGTGTTTTCCATATGCACTGTCTAATTCCAGAGTAATGACTCGTATTTTCAACCTAGCAGTGACACTCCTTTGAGCGAAGGATAAAGAGGAAAGAGCATCATAGATAATATCAACAAAAAGAAGTCTGAAGAAATCACTGCGGTTCCATTGTCCTTTACACAAACAATCTCATCTCGATACCTTGTCATCTCCGACCCACCGCAACATTTGAAGGGTCACGAAAGAAGTTAAGGGGAATAGGGGGAATCCCGAGATTAACTTTCCCCCATATGTCAGATCTTTCCCTATCGAGAGGTCTCGAGAGGGACAGAGAGACAAACCAAAGAGAGCAAGTGAACACGATCATCTGCGAGATGCAGTAAATCCCTTTTTCTCCATTTCCCCCATCCCTGTTAATAAATCCCATATTTGTCTTCCGGTGCCAACTGTTGTTTCTTCGCAGATTATTCTTTTGAGCAAAAGGAACTTTATTCTATCGAGAGGAGAGATTAGCTAATGGAGAACTATACGGAAAGGAAATTCTTGTGATTCGGCCGGTTTCTTTCTCTCTCTCTCTCTTTTTGTGTCTTCGGATCAAATGTGTACTATACCTCACTTAAGTGCTAGGTTCAGCTGCGACATTGAATATTTTACTGAAGAGTTAAAAATTTATATATGGCACACATTTCCGTTTTTATAAATAATATGTATTTCCCATTTGCTTACAATTTTTGACAAGATTTGAATCATTAAGTGTAATTTAAAGAGAAGAATAATTGTATCACTTATTTATAATACATTTATTTATTATTTATGTTCTTTGTTATACAATTTTTTTTTTTGCAGTGGATTTGATGCAAAATCTATACAATAGGTTTTTAAAATATTGAATATATACTACGACTTTTTATTTTTTAACAGTGAAGAAAATTTCGTTGACACTGAAATTCCAAGATAACGTTTTTGATATCGTTTTTTAACTTTTTATGCGCATTAGCACTTTTGAGGTTACTTGAAATTTTTTTTTTTCATTGTGTAAATTATAATGATTACGGACCATACTCTTAAGTTCACCTGAATTTGCCTTATACTCCTTAGTAATTACGTTAGTTAATTTAATACAAAAATTATTTTGAAAATTAGAATGTATTCTACTTTTCATTGTTTCATTTGTCCTTTATATATGTAGCACTATTTCTGTAGTAGTATTTCTCCTTCGCAAAATATCCCTAATTAAATATCTATAAATCCAAAGTTAACGTGCTATTTTCAGATAGCATAATGTATCCCTTTTAGTAACTCAAAAATAATTTTAGTTTCGACATTGTTTGGAAAATCTACATCTAACTGATTGTTGAAAAGGTGCGCGAATATGGTTTTGATTGTTCAGATCAAAAATGTATTTCGCCTTAAATGACTCACCTTCGAAAGGGCAAGGACAAGTACCGTGACCCCAGTGATCTTTTTCCTTTCCCATGTGTATAATTGTCTTTAGTAAGCACAGGTGACGCTCCCCCGGGATACCCTAGCAATCTTTCTCTACTTTCGACCCTCTTCTTGTCAACTAATTTTCATCTTTTTAACCCTTTTTTCGAACATCTAGACTACAGTTACACTTTGTTTGGTGCAGCGTAGACATTTCTGATTCTTGCGCCATTAAACTTCCCTATCGCTCACCGAAAACTCATTTAGTCTGATACTCCTAGCTATTTTTGATCCAATGAAAGGGTGAAAAAAAACCTTTTGATATTTTACCGTGCCAGTCACCTTTGCCCCGTCGCGAGTAGGTTTTTCACGATTGCATTTGTTTTCCGTTGATTCTTTTATAATGAGTGGGGCTATTTTTAAGTACTTTGTTTTAGTTCTAATTATGCGTTTCGCGAAATCGAGAAAAGTGGTTGGCTTGTTGTATAATGAGGTGTGAAGTAATCAGACCTCTGCCGAGAAGAGTTTTTGTTATTTTTCACGGGTCTTAACCGATTTATTTCATCTGTTGCATGACTCTGAAGAGAACGCGATCTTTTATTTTTGATTTTGTAGCATTTTGCGTGTTTTTATGCAACCTTTTTTAGAGGCAGGAAAAAAAAGTTAGGGTTTGGATGCGAATCGTCAAACAAAGTTTTCATTAAGCACGCCATAGATGAACTTGATTCAAAGAAAACTTTTAACAGATTATTAGAGCACCTTTTTTTTTTTTTTTTCTTTTTTATTTTTTTAATTAGAATTATTTTGAAAGGTCTTTTTTTTAAGGTTAAATAAAAAAAAAAAATAAGTTGTAAGTAAATCAGATTTTTCGATAGTTATTGAATTGTAAAATTCATAACTGTTCTACTTATTTCGCATTTTTAAGAATTTACTTTAACTCTTTCATCAATATTGAGTTTTTAACGATAACTGGAATTTCGAAAAATGTTTTCCCCAAAGTTTTGTTGAAGGTCGATAAAGCCATTAGGATTCAATATTTTTTTAAAAAAAAATTGTCAAGACTTTCAAAATACAAGAAAATACAACAAAAATAGAACCATGCTCATTAATTGAAATTACATTCTTATGCTTCAACCTGAAATTCATAATTGACAAATAATTATTTGTTCACTTTATTTTCTCAAATTTTATTAAAATCTAACAAAAAGTTTAAACAAATAATACTGTAATACATCAATTTAATGTATTATATTAACATAAAAGAAAACGAAATAAAAATTATCAATTTCCTTAACATTTTAACAAACAAAAATATATTGCAAAAAGCATTGATGCACTTCATTAGTGTGCTATAATTACGAACAATTTAATTAAATAATACAAATTAATACTTTGTGTGAAGTCCTTTAGCTTTGATGATTGCTTCAAGACGTTGTGGCACAGATTCCGCTAGTTTTCTTGTGATGGTTGGGTCTATGTTACTCCATGTTTCAGTGACACAACTTTTACTTTGTTTTTACTTGTGACATGATTATTTCAAATTTAGGCATCCGATAGCATCCATAAATTTTCTATTGGTTTTAGATCTGCAGATTATGAAGAAGTTAAAAGTCGCCTTCAAGTATTGTAAAGTAACCATATTCTGGTGATCATAGCACTATGGTTTGGGCGGTTATCCTGCTATAAGTGCAAGACCCGTTGGGTGACCGGGTATGACAGAATAGGCCCACTGTAGCTCATGCCTGTCGTAAGAAGCGACTAAAATGGGTAGCGTCTGGGGGTATTGCCGGGCACTCTGCCCCTGGGAATTATATCAAGGGACCTCAGGGACTTTCCTTCTTTCGGTAAGTACGGATATTATGACCCCGAGATATCCAAGTGATCTTTTTCTTTCCTATGGGGTTTACTGTCTTTGGTGACAACCCCCCCCCGGCTACCCTAGCGATCCTTCTCTATTTTCGACTCTCCTTCTTTTCAACCAATTTTTGTATTTTTTTTCTTTCAAATTTTTCACGTCTAGACCACAGTTAAATCTTGTTTAACGCAGCATAGCCACATTTGGCTCTTGCGCCAATAACCCTTAAATTCACTCACACACTGACTTAGGTGCAAAGTTTGTACTAAGCCTAATTTCCTTTCACTAATTAACAAGTTGTGCCGCAGCATATCGGTAAATGTGAAAACTGTCATTGTTGTGTTAATAAAACCCAAATTTCCCTCTCCATTAGAAGCCATACACCCAAAAACCACAACATTTTCTCCTACCATGCTTGAGAGTTAGGGCCTTAGATCCAAAATACATATTTCTTTTATTTTTACGCCAAACTTTTCGACTGCTTGGTGGAGAGAAAACTTAAAGTTTTGCTCTCATCAGGAAAAATCATTGCTTTCGAAAAACCCATCTGTTTACTTCTGTAGGTCAAAGCATTATCCAGACGTTTTCTCCTGTTTGTGCCACTTATGAATAGGTTTCTCCTTGGGGACTCTTCCTTTTAAACTTGCATTGCTCGGGACATTTCTTATTTCTGATGTTAGAAGATGTTGCAAGGTCTTCAACAACTTTTTGAGCTGAACCCATAGGATTTTTAAAGCTGTTATTTTTAGTGGTCATTGCTAATTTATTGGGACTTCTTGGTCTGGGTTTATTTTCGATGGATACAATTCCTTCGTGCTTTCTTCGACTTGTAAATTATAATTTTAATCGCTTTTTCGCTTTTTTTTTTTTTTTTTTTTTTTTTTTTTTGAGTCCAAAGATACAATTTCTCATGTATAGAGATACCTCTAGATTTAGAAGTTATTCTTAATGACTTGAAGAACAATGTAGATAAAATATTACACTTCAAAAATTTTAGGAAGTTAACAATTATTTACAGCTATTATGTAAATATCTTTTCAACCATCAGCACTATAAACACAGTGCGCTCTTTATTGAGGATGTGTACAAATACTTTTTTTTTCTTCAAGAAACTTATATTTTTCCTGTTAAAAGCTCATTTAAATTCCTCAAAATCTTCTGGTGCTTACTCTAAAACGATCGTAAATAAACTGTATTAAAACTGTTTTTGTAAAAATATCTGTTTTTATTTATAGCTGAAAATTAAAAGCAATAAGAGTGTACAAATAATTATTTTGCCCACTATATATGCACTTCCCAGGCGGACGGGATATTTGTCTAATTTTGATAACATATCTTGTGATGTTTTTTTTTTATTTTTAGACATAGAATTCTATTGATGTATCATGCTTCTAGGTTCCTTTTATTGAAAGTATTGCTTACAATTAAATGTCTCGAACATGTAAAATTCATTAAATTTACTTTTAAATTTGGGATGTATAAATTCTCAGAACGTGTTTGTATTAATCTGAAACCAAAACTGAAAAATATTTTTGAACTCGGTCTACTTTATGTGTAAAATCAGCTCCATCCAAGTCATTTTTCAATATGAGTTACGTATTGAAACATTTTCTTTTAAATATATTTTCAGTAGCCAATTTCCTTTAAGCTCGGGTCACTGACTGCAATGTAGGATAGAACCACATTTTACTGGACTTCGGTGAAAACAAAGGGTTCATACAGCATTTAATTGCCCCTCTCAATTCTAATTAAAATGAAGTTGGAATTATTGAAGTTCTAAAACTGGAAATCCTTCGAAAATCTCCCTTAAGTTGGCAATTGAAAGTTCACTTCGTATTGATCCATGCAATTAATATAACGCTAGAGTTATTGTCAAATATTTTAGAAATTTTAACCGGGGTCAGTTTACCAGGAAATGGAAGCTTCTCTTCAAGTTCTTGCATTCCTTTTTTGATGCTTTCACGCCCTGGATTTGTTGGGTTGCTCTTTATAAGAACATGCATTTATTTATTGCAAAAATTCTAAATTTTGTACAATTACATTTTCTTAGGGCGGGAAGCTCTTTTTGAATTAGATCTACATTTTACAGAATGGATAATATCCCCCTCGTATGAGAATAACAGTTTTTCTTTTTTAAGGAATTTCATGTGTTTTATAGATTTTTATGCTACTAATAATTATTTTCTTTTTAAAAGTTATAAACACTTATGAACAGCTACAAGTACTTCAGAAATTAGATGCAACAGCCTTTGATTTCGTTCGTCCTTTGTATATTTTATTTTATTGTGACTGCTTAACTGCTATCGAATATTTTGTTTATCTAAGAATTTAACATTCAGCCACGTCAAAACAGCGTTCTAAAATCTCCTGTTAGCTCAATTACTACTAAGAAAAGAGAGAAGAAAAAGTTTTAGATTTAGAATAGTTTTTAAGATATCTGACGTTTTTGCTCATTATTTTAGAATTTTTTTTATTAAATTTCCAAAACGCTAGCAATCCTTTAGAGTTCAGCCTCGACATGTCTGTCAAGTTCTTCTTTAATAGGGCATTTTTATTTTCCAAAAAAAAAGTCTCGTCCAGTCGTCGGTACATATCGTAAAAAAAAAAAGACGAAATTTCCGCATTTCTCCCCTCAATAATCCGACAGTTTGACAGCTCCTTTTCGCCATTCCTTGAGCGTTTACGAACTTGTATTTTTCGGACCAGACTTCGCTGCCCAACAATCATCCCTCCTTGTAAGCTTTAAACGAGTATATATAAGTATGTGTATATCTGTATATAACTTTTAAGAACCTTGTGTAAAGTAAAATTTTCTGATAGGAGAGAGAGAATCAAAAATAGGAAGATGGAAAATAGTTTCTAGAGAAACATCAGATAAAGAATAAAAAAAGGGAAGGGAGGGAGGTCATCGATGAATTGAGATGGGGATTGGTGTGGAGTGGGCCATGAAAAAGTGAGGGAGGAAGAGATAGAATGGCATTCCTAGCGGTGACAATCTCCGACGACATTCTTGCCCTGGGTCATCGTAGTTGCAATCTTCAACAGCCTTCCCGATATTGTTGCATCTCTTGCTGGACACTAGACCTTCGCTGTTACCTTGGATACATCCCTTGGGGATGGTCCGGTCACTCTCGCTCTCTGATTGGCTGACCAAGCGCCTTCACTCTCGCTTCTCTTGTCCCGGACCCTCTCTCTCACCCTCGCTTTCTTGTTAAAGTGACAGGAGAGCGAAATTTCTCACCCTTTAAATTGATAGCACAACCAGCGATAGCCAAGTCTGTCCATTTTGGCGAGTTTAGAGTCTAGATTTTTCTTGCCATTCGTGATGCGTGCATTGGTTTCCCACATGTAGGATGCGGGTTTGTAAAACGCTTAAATAAGGATGTCAATCAGACACACTCCTCTTCGTTCGGTTGCACCATCTTTTTGCATCCAAATTGTTGGACGAATTTTTTTTCCTTTAGATGCCGTGTTATATCGGATTCGCATATTGCTTGAGGAATGACAATTAAGAAATTTAATGCTTAATGACTTGAACGTTTTCTTCGTGGATAACATTTTTTTTAAAAAAAGAAAAAGCAGTAGAGTATATACATTGCATAGTTTCTTTGGGATTTTCCTTTAAAGCAATCAAAATCAATTTGTTTGACATATAATATTTCTGTCTTTATTAGAGAGTTTATTGGAGGTAATATTAACTATCAATATTTTAAATCATTTTTCGAATCTATTACTTTATTGGAATTCATATTTTTAACGGATATTTATGTGAAACTTCGAACGAGGAAACAGACTGACATTTTAACCGTAAAAGCAAGGTAGTTCAATAAATCTAAGGTATCGCAAGAAATAAAAGCATTGGGGGAATTGAAGCTTTTACTGATATATATATATATAAAACATGTATGATTCTGTTGAACGAGGGAGGAAATTACAAAAACTTATAACAATCATTCTGTAATAGATGATTACTAGGAATTTTATGCATCAGTCTTTGTTTTAAATAACTTAAGCAATACCTATTGTTGAATAGTTAACAATTTCTAGAATTGCATTGTCTCGATTCTTTTCAAAGTGATAATTAGTCCAGAGCGTTGAAGTAATTTTATTTATAAAATAATTAATTTTAGTAAAATTTATTTTTGCTACAGAAGAAACAGAAATATACAATAAGAGACGCACACTACCTGATCAGACATTTTGTCCCTAAATAAGAGGTAAATATATATCAATATTCAAAGAGACCGGGACCAATAAAAATGTCCTTTTAATAGAGGCATTCCTTTTTTGAAGTTGTCCCTTCCTAGGAATACTTCTGTATATTTTTAAATCCCATTTTCTAAAGTGTAAATGAAATGAGTTATTAAAGTCATTTACATACAAATTAAGTCCTTTCATATCACATTTGTCTTTCTGCTAATGTAGCGATCAACTTAATTCTACGTTTTTGGTATATTCAAATGCCCCACAAAGAAACGTTATTAATAACATTACTTTTGATTATCAAACGTTATTCTTCACACTCTTACAGTATTGCAATGCAAACTAAAGCTAATTGAAGTGCGATTTTTAATCATGTCTTTCGTGTCTATAAAAAGGGTGCCAAAATTGTCGCCTTGGAAGAACCGTTTTGGCGAAGGTGAAACAATAGGCAACCCTGGTCATTACAGTAGAGAGAGCCAAGACGTGTCCACTGCTCGATCTTCCCATTACTTTGAATTGAAGCTAAGTTATTGTTTGGTATTATGGAATTTTTTTTTCTCCTCCAGATCCCCCTTCCATCGCTTGTCTAAAACCTGGTTCCCCCGCACTGACTGACAGGTATATTGGGCAGACGCTAGCACTCTTCCAATAAAAACGGAATGGCCATCTTGTCCGCTGTGGAGAAAGGAAACTATTTCGCCTCTCCTCGACCGCTTGACCATTAGCACCGCTACCTCCCTCCGCTCGCTGTTGATGTGGCGGCCAGGAGAGGAAACAAAGGAATGGAATGTCCGCGGAATTTTTTCATCGCTTATGAAGGCGAAAGATGAGAAGGAATCGACACATACGTTAACTTTTCTAAACGATTTCGAGTCCTTATGGGAGACCCCACCTTCCCCCAACTTTCTGCTGCTGTCGAGTACAAAAAAAACTTAGCTACTCGTTTATTGCAGGCGCCCTTTTACTTTTCTAAGGTCAATGGGTTTGATGTTTTTGATTTATAATTGTGTAAAATACGTGTTTAGGTTCTTTGTAAGAAACTTAAATATTTAAATGCTTCCGTCTTTCCGTCGTCTGACCTTTAATTTTTTTTCTTCGAATGATTATAATTATCTATTTTTTGAAAGACATTTCTAGACAAAATTTTATATACAATAATCAAATGAAAACAAAGAAGCATTCGCCTAAGATCTCGAGGATGATTCATGGACTTAGTTAATAACTGAAATCAAGCTTTTAACATTTTCGAATATTTTTTTACAGATTAAAAAATATCTACATTGTACCTCAAAATTTTAATTCAAATAATATTAGTGGAAAATTCATTCCCCTTTCATTTATTTTGTGAAAATATAAAATCTAATCGAGTTAAATATGAAATATTTTTCTTCCTTTGGACATAGTCCCTCAATAATTATATGTAGATAGTTCAGAGAGATCAGTTTTTCTTAATGATTTTTCCCCCCATTTACAAGGCATCTTGACGTTTAAATTAAATCGGCAAAATTGAATTCAAATTCAAAAACACGCAAACAAAATCTCTTAAGTGCTTTGTTATTTTATATAAACTCGTTATTTTTCAAAGGTGCTTTGAAAACTAAGTAATTGTTTTAAAAAAACTGTGTTCGATAATATTCGTATACAGTCAGTTCCTCGTTTCTACAAATAATTTTCAAACTTATCAAATTTAAAGAAATTGGGTTATATATATATATATATATTAGTTTCTGTTTAAAGAGAGATTTATAAAAGAATACTTGGATCCCCATTCATAGACCGTTGTACACACATAAAAAAACTGATTTATTTCTTTGGGAGGATTATATCGTCTTTTCATACTTTTAAAAATAACTAAAATTAACATTATCTTTAATAACGGAGTGTAAATATATTTTTTTTCTAATTGCGTCCCTGGTTCAATACTATGATAATCTCGATGCGTTCCTTTCACTGCTAAACGACTGTCAGCTTTGCTACAGATTATTATAACTCGTAAGTCCATGCTTAAAGCAGAGGCTGCAATTACGGGGTCTGTCCCCACTCTGCTTATCTGTTTGTCTGCAGCGATGTCCCATCTCGCTTGACAGCTGAGGACGGGGGGTAGGGAATAAGCTCCTCTAATCCTCTGCCAGTTGTACGTAGAGATGGAAGTCTATGATTTTTGTGCTCAGCCACGGGGATAAGGGTTTGACTTAATATTTACCTATTTTGTCTATGTCCAACATCGTCCACTAGAATGTAATAGACAGCGTGTTGTTTCACTTAAATACAATGCGCCGTAAGAAAAAAAGTCTGTTTTTGTTGTACTTTTCCTTCAAGTGATTCATATTTCACGGTATACAAGAACTATTTTCTAATATGATTGATTCCAATATATATTTTTTTAATATTGGAAAAAATCCTTATTCTTCTGAGGACCATATTATTTTTGGATTTTGATTAATTTTAGGGTTATATAAAGTGTTTTTAGGTACACATAGTTTCTTAAATGCATTTTTTAAAAATGACTTTGATGTGCACATGTGCATACAGGGGGAAAAAGTAGTCTAATTGCGTTAAAATTATCGACAGTTAAATTTGTACTTCAAATTTTGGTACCATTCGTAGGATATTATTTATTTTTTGATAAAAGCAAAAGAACACTCCAATTTCTTTGAGGTCTTTCAGATAATAAAAATGCGCAATAAATTCTTCCACGCAAAATCAATTTCGGTTTAACAAAATCTGAATGCTTTTATTCCTTGAATGTAAATAAATTGTCAAATAATACGTTCCTTGCAAATTTTTAAAATTTCTTGCTCGATTTCTCTGAACAAAAGTTTTATGAGTATCTATATGGTTTCATTGTTTTGATAATTTTTCGAGACATTAATGGATTTTCTCTACTTAGTCATTTATTATGAAAATTTTTTCTACAAAATGAGATTCAAAAAGTAACTTATTATTTGTCTTAAAATTGGAATGGGAAAAAAATGGCGTTTCTGAAACAGTTAATTATAGGTTCTTGTTTTTATTTCGTATTGCACTTTTAAAAGATAAATTATGGTTAAAAACTCATTTTTATATAAGGTCATCAATCATAAGGTAAAACAAATGTCCTCAGTCATAAAACATTCATTGATTTTAATTTAAAAATTTATACCAAAAGTTGCAAAAAAGGGTTTTAGCATCTAGTATCTTATTGAAAAATAATATTAGGTATCGTACAGTTTTTTACTAATCATTGTCTAATTTCAATTTCTTTTAAAAAAAAAATTGCAAAGAATGTCGATGAAATTTGTTTTCCATTATAATAATTTTTTTAAGTAATTATTGATATAAAAAATGCGCGTTTTTTTAACATGAAGAAACAAAATCTATAAATTAATTTTTTTAGAAAACAACATAGGTTACGTTGAAACAACTAAACTCTTTATTGAGAAAATTAGGAAGGCAAGATTTGGTGGGTAGTCTCAAATAATTTACGAGTGCCATTCCTGTTTTTATTTCTTTATTACGTGAAAACAGTTTTCAAAGAAAAAAAATCATTTAGTTGGGCGATTAGCTTTCGTTGAAAAGGAAACATTTTTCTGTTTTTGTTTTTTAAGCAAGACGTATCACTTTACCATCAGCAACAGATATAGCAGTAATAATAAAAGGAGCTTTTGTTTGGCCAGCCGTGAAAGCGTATTAGTTTGACATAAAGAGAGAAAAGAAAGAAAAAAAAAGGTATGAAAGAAAAAAAAGAAAAAGTAATCCCATTTCTTAATCACCTATGCCTTCCAGACATAATCTCGAAGCGGAGAATATGCGCTTAACAGCCATAAACAAAAACGATTCCGAACGCTTGGCTACATAAAGCATTCAGAATGCGCTGAAAATATCGGCTGAGACCGTAAAAAGGAACGTTTTTATGGAGCCGATAATTTCGCTGCTGGTATTTTTGCGTAAACTGTTGTTGCCGTAAAACGATTAGATAGTTATTGGGGACGTCATGCCGACGTTATGACCCCGAGAGAGGCTATTAATTCCCGGGATATATATATATCTATATAACCTTCCTTTCGACGAAGAAGGTATATCCTTCCCCAGCCTGTGTTCAGCGGCCAGGAAAATGAAGTTATACGTATACCCTGTGTTAGCCTATATTACGAAGTTCTTATACGGTGCTCTTACTTTGCCTGTTTTTAGGGTTGCTCTTTCACCCCTGAAGTCGAATTGCGCCAACTAGCAACAAAGAGAGACTATGAAACATTGATTTTAACGATTTTGATTTCCCCCCCCCCCCATTTAAACGACAATAGGAGAAAAAAATATTTAGTAGATTTTCTTACACTATTATTAAAACGTATAAAATGACTCAAATTTACCTTTAATACTGACAAAATATTTATTCGTGTCAATTACTGTATTTTCGATCCCTCGATTCACGCTTAAGATATTGCAACAATTCTCGGATTTTTTCCTTTTTTTTTTTCTTTTCATTCGTCTAGACCACAATTACACCGTGTCCACCATCACACCCACTTTATCGCCATAATTCTTGCTTCGGTTCGTGGTCTGTCCACATGGAAAGTTGAGTTGTGAGTCCTGCAACACAGTTAAACCTCTTGACGCCGTTGACCATATACGTTAGTATTTAGATTTTTGTAAATATATTATTATTTAAAAAAGGAAAAAAAGATTTAATAAACATGACGTGTTCGTCTTTTTAATCTCGCCACAAATTTCTGTAGATCGGTTTCTTGTGTCAAAATCAGCCAATGCTTAGAATAAAGACTTAGTGAAACACCAAAATCAGAAATGCAGGGAGTGTTCGTATGGAAGTAGATTATCCTTTCAAGTTGCGCTGCTCTTTCAACAATCAATCACCCTTCACTTTTCAACAATTAACCGTCAGCAATATTATATATATCCTCTACAAAGTTAAAATACATTACTGGATAGTAATCGTGTATTTATTTTTGTGTTTAGTTCTTCATAATAAAGTGTTTTCCTTCATTTGTATATTTGTTTTTAAATTAAACTCATAAAAACAAGCTAAAAATAACTTGGTTCTGGGGCACGAATGGATTCATTTTATTCTCATTCATTTAAATGGGGAAAAATGCTCCGGCTCTCGAACCAAGTCTCGGAGCGAATTAAGTTTGTAAACCTAAATATGACTGTACATTAAATATCAAGAATTTTTAAATATTACAAATAGCTCAATTATGTCTGGACGGTGATTGAATTTTATTTTCAGGAATTTAACCAAATATTAGGAGTTCAAGCAGAAATTAAAAGTCTGACAAATATTCATTGCAAAATGCGAATTTCTTTTAATTCTCGATTTTTCTTTTATACTTAAGATGATTACTTAAGAAGAAAATGAGTTTCTAACTTTCCCCAAATCCTAAATTTTATTTTATCTTGCGTTATAATTTGTATCTGACATTAAATAATAAGACAGACAAATTACTCTATTATATTATTTAATGAATTAAGATAAATTTATATATACTCCCTTGGCTGTTTTCTTTCTTATATTTGTTACATATCGTTATGTATTGTTTCTATGCTTACTTAATTTTATTTTTAAATCCCGGTTTGATTGATTTTTTGTAACTCTCAAATAGTTTGCAATGAAAAAAAAATCTTCAATATTTTGGTTCATCGTCCAGTTTTAACATCTTTTTTTCGATTAATTTGCTACATTTCGTACAATTAAAACAACTAAGATGCAAAAATATTAATTCTTTAATATTCAATTGGATACATTTCCCAAATATTCTATTCTTAAGACAATGTTTTTTTTAAAGGTTTGAGATCTCTTAAGCAAATCGAGAGGGGGGGGGAGTGCTTACATTTCCTTTCCATTTTAAGTGTACGTTAAAAACAAAATGGTAGAAAATAAAAATAACCGAAGCTTCAGAAAAAAAAGAAAGCATAACCATCACAAACCCAGTATTGACAGAGCAGCCCAATAACATAAAACATAAAAATACTGCCAAATAAAAGGCTCGTGTCGCCATATTGGGTGACCAATCCCTTAATCCCGTAATGGTCATCTGTAGCGACATATTGCGATGTTTATAGACCGACCGGATAAGTTTCCGGTTATTTGCTCCTTCACATCCGGCCAGTCTGAGAATTCCTCTTTTTTTTCCGGTAAACTGCCGAGAAATGGAAGAATGAGAGGAAAGGAAAATATCTTCGAGATGAGATCCATAATTGCCGGATGGCTCTTTTATGGAATCTCTTCTGAATGAACAGAAATCGCGCGTATTTTTCCCTCGGAAGGAATGCGTTTGTATACTTAGATTCCTACTGCAATTTGCTCAATAGAGTGTGCATGGGTAAAGGCATTATGTATTTAATAAATCTAAAATAATTTAATTCGAATCGTGTTTTAAAGGCTTTAAATAATATCGAAATATTTTTAAGATATCAGAGTGTAGTTAGAAGTATTATCGTGCTGACTACTATGGTAATTTTATTATTAACACCCAAGTACGAGTTATCATGTAGTGTTAAAGCAGATGCAGAAACTTGAGACATAAAAAAATTTGACTGTTACTTCTTTTTAAGACTGTCTTCGCATTATGTTAAAGAATAAAATTATAATTTTTGCTGATGACAAAATGCTTTAACATTAATTTTATACTCTAATTTCGCTACCTTTCAGAGAGCAACGTATTTTTTTATCGGAATAACTCCCCTTTTTTTCTGGTGTAAAATATGTTCCGTGATTCATCTCTTTTAATATAATGCTAAACGGTTTTTAAAGTTTGTGTTGTTGTGAATAATGTCGCTTTTTAGAATGCTCTTAAATTTTAAGGACACTACATCACAAACGGATGTGATACAACGTCACAAACTTTCATGAAAACTGGAACAATTTTCAGTGCGGAAATATGTTCCGCAAGTTTTGATCGGTTCATTTACAGAAGGCGATGACAGCCTTAATAAGTAAGACAACATACATTAAAATTTTATAGAGTTTCTATCATATCAAAAAATAATAATGTATGACACAGTTTAATCAGATTTGAATCTTGCACCATAACCTTTTACTCTATCACTCACCCACTCAAAGAAAAATTAACAAGGTTATTTACTTTTTCATTCTTGAATTTTAAAAAAATTGCTTTTGGTGAGGGTATTACACCTAAATTACTCCTAAATTTTATTCTTTAATAAATACAAGTTAAAATCTTTAAAATGAACACAAAAAAAATCACACAGACGAATTTTAATCGTGTTTTCAAAAGCTTAAGAAAATAATCTTACATCAAAGATCTTTTCATTAAACTGCAATTTTGCTTCGAATTGTGTTAAAATAGATGGCAACTTAATTAGAAGAATATAGGCTAATTTGTTTGCGTCAGGAGCTCTTCAATGAAAACTGAGTAAAAAAAATATGAATTATTGTATATGACATTCAATTAGGCTTTTCAATCTCCTTAAGAAATGACATGTGTGGAAGTATTGAATGGCATGTGAGGGTATTGTCTTACCTTCATTCTTAATCATAACTCGTGACTCATAACTTTAAAGTCTACAATCAATAGTCTAGTGTCACTTCATAAATGTCAGTTTGAACAAGCTCTTTTTAATAAACTACCAAAAAATATTTTAAAATTAGTTTATGTTTAGTTAAGGGGTCCCAGGACTCGGAAAAAAATATTTTTCAAAACAATATAATTTACCAACGAAACAAAGCAGACAATTGAAACTTTATTTACATTTTTCTCATATTTTTATAAGATTTAAAGAAATTTTTAAAAAGTTATAATGAAAAATAAATTAGACATTTTTTTCAAAATTAAGGAAATCTATATTTTGCTGCGCGCAGGATTCTGAAGTATATTATTGATTAAAATTTACAAAAGTGATGTTACCTAATAAAAAAAAAGTTCAATTTTAAAGTTATACAAACTTTTTGAGAAATTTAGAGGGGACTTTTTTTTTTAAATACAATTATTAAGAAAAATATGAAATTTTAAGAAGAAATCCAATTAAAATTCATATAAAAGAATTTCTGTTAATAATTTGTATAAAATTTGATCTATAAGTCATAAAGAAACATTTTTTTAAACATATGCATAAAATTTCCCACTGATATCTTAAATGGTTTCTGAGAAATCCTGCGCGCAAGTTAAAAAATTTTGTTCAGAGAAAAATGAAGTTGAAAAATAACAACAAAATAATTCAAATCAAAGATTAGTTTTTTGAAGTATCGTTATAATTTTGGTACCAAAATGTTCAAAACAGATGAGGCTCTAACATATATTTTTTTTCAAAAAAATCAAAAAATTTGAGGTTTAAGGTCCTGAGACCCCTTAAGAAAGTAGTTCCGCTTAGCTTTCAGAAAAACCTATTGGACTGTTATTTCAGTCAAGGATAAAAGAGACTTCTCTTCGGCCGATTAATAACTTTTTATTTTAACCAAATTTAGATTATCACGATAAATGTTTCGTTCACCCCTTCTGTCCAAATTACAAGGACAGGATGCCTTTCAAGAGTTAATCCAGCAGATGCCCTTCCATAGCTTGTAATTCCTGGTTTGTGCTCGCTCGGACACTAAAAATCTCACTCCTTTCCCCTCCGCTCTCCCATTCCGATTTCGACCCTCCCGACACCAATCTTTCTGTCCCTGTTTCCAACCATAATAGGAAGAAGCGCTATTAATCCCGGATAGCCATAAAAGACGCGGGGACACGGCCCCATCTAAAAGGGATAGGTAAGTGGAAAGGGAAGTCGAGAGAGGGCAGGACATGTGGGGACATAGTTGCTACCAGACGATAGCCTCGGCTGTAAATCGAAGCCGATGGTCGAGGCAGTAGCGAAATAAACGACGAAAAGAAGTGCCAGAGAGTAAAGCAGGAAAAAAAAAAGGGAAGATGCTCCTGAGGTGAAAGAAGAAAAGAAATGAGAAATCGCGGAGAAGAGTAGGAGCGGTGAATGTAGGTGCGAAGAAAAGTTAAAGTGACTAATCTAAGTCCATTGCTTGAGAAAAAGAGATGGGAAGTGTGAAAAGGGGAGGGGGGATCGGCAACTTCAGACGGCAAATGCACACGACAGTCGTAGAATTTAATTCCTTTGATGAGGAATATCCTGATCGAATGCACTGCAAGAGAAGGAGGGGAGGAGTAAATGATAAAAAAAAAAAAAAAAATGTCGAAGGAGCAACTTGGAGTTATATGTATTGGTAGCGGGTGTACTGACATGAGGACAAAAAAAACTGAAACAAATGAAGAAGTTGAAACAGAGAGGTGAGGGGGGTGGCATTCGAAATCTGGCGACAAGGCTAGTTTTATTTATTTCTTCATTTTTTTCCTTTTTCTTTTATAAGGAGTTCCCCCCTCCTCCTCTCTGCATTTGACTTTCTTGTAAGGAAGGTAAGAGACACAATGCTCGACCAAGAAGGACAAAATAAATGATGTGCAAAATAAATGCCACGGGATTTATTTATTTTTCATTTCATTTTCGCCCTGAAAGTGAACACAGTTTGAAATTAAAAAAGAGGGAAAAGAAATACGATAAACTATGTGTCATTGGTTAGATAAACTATGAGTTCTTTTTTCCCGGAAAATTTTTTTGTTTGGTGCATTTAGTGATGAAATTTGTATAACAATCCGAGGAACAAAATGCGAAAGCAGTGATTAAATTGATTACGTTTAATCATAGGAAGTCAACCCGAACAAAGAAGTTAAATAAATATTTATTGTCTCATGGAACTATAACGGATGGCTGTTAATTGTAGCTTTGATTAAAAAGTAGAAAACATTGTAAAGATAGTATCTTAGCATTTAAGTATGAAAACCATTATTCGTTCTCTTACTTTGTAGTAGTTTGTTATACCAATTGCATTTTAGATCCTATCTTTGTGCTCTTTCGGAAAGAAATTTGTTAAATGTTAACATCTCACCTCTTGCAATATTATCGATTCAGTGAAAGGATCTGTTCTAACATTAATACTAATTTCGCTAAAAACTACAAAATGTATATTATGAAATTAACATTTTAAAAATATTTCCGTCCCTTTCAGAGTGGCCGCGGTAGCCTAGTGGTCATGATGGCTGACTCGCTGCTGACTGTTTTCGTAGAGTCGTAGGATCGAGCTTTGATGCAATTAAAGGCCCACCGTGTAGCCAGGGCTGATGCACATTCAATCTGTCGTGGCTCAAAATCCCGTTGGCGTAGTGTGAAAATTAGGAAAGGGGGTGTCAACTTAGGGTCGTCCTCTTTACTTGACCGAAGTTCAAAATGACAAGGTCCATCTCCAACAGCCCCCAGTGTCCTTACTGCCATGTCCCGTACTCTATTCATCATATTTTAATTGACTGTCCGGGGTTTGATCATCATCGCCGGACTTTTTTTCATTCTTCAGTTTTAAAACTGTCTGACTTGGTGGGGGAACCCCCCCATAATTTATTTGCGTTTTTACGACATATTGGCCTTTTACACCATATTTGATTTTAACCTTTTATCTTTTATGTGTCTTTTTGTGTTGGCCCTGTTCTTTTAATACTATTAAATTCTAATCAAATTTAACAAGTGTTTGGCGCAGCATAGCCTGCTTTGGCTCTTGCGCCATTAAAATCGACAGTCACTCACTCCAACAGACCCCGTGTTGCTTTTTAAATAGCCTATGCATAGTAAATACTCTGTTGTCTACTTTTTTGTAGCTCAGTATTTATACATTTTCATGCATAAGAGATTTTAAGCACATTTTTCATAATTTGCAAGATAAAAATGTTTGTAGATAATCTGGCTCATTATGAAAATGCATACTTAATTTAGAAAAAAAAAATGTAAAGACTTTTCAATTCGTAGCTTGCAATGTTTTTTTCCCTCTTTCAGTTTCCCTCCATATCAGTTATCATTTGCAATTTACGTACTAAAAAATAATTTAACATTCTTTTCTTTAAATTTTTTTTGGAAGGAAACTATTTTTCCAAATTTTTCTTAATAAAATGCATGGTTAACTCTTAAATAAGCAGTTGGGCATAATAAATAGTTGCTTGAGATTCACGCACAATGGATGGGTTGAATTCTCTCTTTCTTAAAAATCTGTCAGCATAAAAACTGTCAACAAAATATTTTTCCGGTCTCGTTTGTGAACGATCTACAAAAATGTAATTCGCCTCTTCATTTACGTACACAAGACCAAGTTTCGTAGCCGAAATTATTTTGTTGAAAAATTTCTGAAATTAATAGGCACAAATAATTGATTTTTCAGGCAAAAAAAAAAGTTATTTACTATTCTTTTGTTTTCCTTCTGTGACCAATACCATTCGTTTTGTCACCCGCGTGTACAGCAGAGAACAAAATTACTAATTTTATAGTAGAGCAAGAATAGCAGTGTTTTTTGCTTCATATTCTGAAGCATTTAAGATATTTGACACTCCACGTAAACACTTTTCTCATGCAAATTCTAAGACTATCACGATTTCAACATTTAACCATCAAAGTTCATAAAAATTTCGTCAACCATGACTTCCTACCCGCAGAAGTTTTCGATTCCGCAGAGTCAACTGAAATTGCTTTTGAATCACTTGTAAAACAAAACTACGGATGCAGTGTAACAGAACGTTGAAAATGCATGTTGTTTATGAAGAATTGTCAAAAGGAGAGAAGATCCATGAAAGAGAGAATATATTTGTCGTGGAAAACTATCCCAAAACCTTTCACCGTGGAGCTTGACCAGATGGCAAGTCGTGTGCATCCAAGAGGAAGTACGACACAAACTATATCGGGTTTCCTAGGGGGGGAGGGGGGATGTTTGAAAGTTTTCACCAACGCGTTCACAACAAATCGACATTTTTTTCCCTTTTTATTTCAAAATAAGAGGAGTAGGGGGAGGTAGAAAAGTAAATTTGTGGCTTTTTTCTCATTTGATCGTCTGTTTCCTTTGTTATATTCCTTTGTACATCCGGACAGTAGTTTTTAAATGCGACCAGCGGACCCATATTAGCTGTTGTTCTTGCTTATAAAGACCATCTCGGCACACTTCCTGCACAAAGGTATAATGTGCTCTTTTAAACCTACCGGTGAAAATGACTTTCCCCCTCCCTCTCTTTCAGCTACAGCTTGGGTGGGTTGTAGTTTTTTTTTCTGTTCCTGGCATTTTTTTTCCACGATTTTATTTCCTCTCCGCTCTTTCTGTGGGTTGAGAGGTATATAATTTGCTTTGTCGCACGTTGAAGGCTTATAAACTTCACTGTTTCACAGAACAAACCTTCTTTAATGCGCGCGACTAATTCAAATTACTCCATAAATCTTGGGAACTTTTCTTTAAATCTAATGCAGGTTTTTGAAGGTTTATTTTTTTCTTGTTTTTTAAAGTTCGGATATTTCTTTTTTTTTTTTTTTTTATGATTATTTCCTGTTCTCTATAATTCACAACTGATATTTCCTCGTTTTATTCCAAAATTTGATTATCCGTCAAAAAATCAATTTTGAAAGCTGCATAACGTCTCAAAACATCCATGGGCCATTTTAATGGTATTTAAAATATTAATGAACAAACAATCTTTTTTTACTTTTTGTTATATACTATTTTTTTTTTCGAAACGTAATGCATCCTTTTGACATTCTTTAAAGCATTTTTTTTTAACATGGCATAACTTTTATCAATTATAGAACTTCTAGTCAGCTAATTTTAAAAATTTTATTGTTATTAAAAGCTCGATTTTTCGAGCTTCAGGTGTAGGATTTTTTTTTTTTTTTTTTAAATTTCCTACATGCAATTCCTAATGATCTGAAGCAAGTTTGGGCTATTTTTTTTTGTATTGGGTTTCAATATACAATATAAATCTTAATTAATAATCTAACTTTACTTGGTAACACCATTTTCCCACCTGATGCCTTGAGCAAGAATCTTGGAATATTGTTTACTGTAAAGCTATTGGCTGATCTCGTAGAATACGGTAGTCATTGAGTTACTTTATAAAGAACGATGGGCAGATGCTCTCTATTTTTCAAAGGGACAACACTACGTCCTTTTTGAATAACGCATTATAGTTGTCATTTTTTTTTTAAAAAAATCATTTAAAATTCAATCAATTTCATTATTTACCAGAGCTGAATATATTAAAGTAATACAATAGAGCTTGTGTGGATTTTTGTGAATGACGTACATTAAGTATAAAATGAGACAAGAGTTCTCATAACCTCACAAGAAATATATCCAGGTTGTATATGGTCACGATTTGACTAAACTGTACCTATAATAATTGAATAGGTAAAGTGATACTCGATCACTACAGGTTTTTGCCGTGATATATATATTTTTTTCTATTATTACGAATTACTAAATGAACTTAATGTAAATACCTCCTGTGAAAGAGCACCACGAAATAAAGGATTTCTTTATTTTGGGGACAATTCTGCTTGTCCCGGTTCCTTTGAATAGGGTCCTTAATGTATTTACTTATCATGAAGGGAATCTATTAAAAGGACACCGAAAAAAAGTTTCAAAAATAGGATAGAGATAGGTAAATAAATAAAAATGCGCTTTGTTAAAAATCATTTGATGTTTCAAAGGCAAGTTTGAGCAGTGAAAGATAATTTTGTGCTGAGAACAATGAAATGGAAAGTTAATCCTTCTCTTTTGAAAACGGCTTATCATTAGGGAATACTGGAAACAATACATTAGGAAAAAGCAAGTTGTAGTGCAATCAAAATGATGTTTCCCATAGAATTCAAAATTCAGTTATTCTTGCTACAGTTTTTAGTAAGATAGTATTAGTAAGCTGTAAGGCATTCCAAGAGGGGAGGCAACCTCTGAAATTCCAGTTTCGAGAACCCTCAATGAAAATACTACTGGAGAAAAAAATTGGTTGAACATGTCAAAGTCAGTGGCATTCAAATGCAAGAATATTTAAGAATGGATGAAAAGCTGCGCACCGCAGACGCCTATGACGACATAAAATCTTTTATCTCAACTATATTTGATATGAACTTTAACAACAAAGCTTGAAAAGCAGCGAGGAAGAAAATTTTGACATAAAAGTATACAAATACCTAAAAATACACTTCCCAATTAAAAAAATGGCAACTAGTGGTGATAGTGATGGACTAGAGATCGATCATCAGTAACTTTAATATCCACGTAGAAAAAAATGCTTACGTTACACAGAATTTCATATAAACCTGTGTATCGGATCAATTTTAATAAATTTCTGTCATAAACGAAACTCAATAGCTCATTTCATACTATTCTGCTATAATTATACTTTTTAACTAAGAATTTTCATTTTTCAGTAACCTTAAGTTCAAAAATACATGCGACTGGGCTATTTATTTATATATCATTTATTTAAAGCTTGATACAATCCGAATTTCTAATTAAATTACATTTTTTTTAGTAGGTATCCTCTGGACACTCCTAATTAAGCTGGACGATAAAATAAATTTATCAAAAAATTAAAAGTATGAAATAAAATTTAACTATTTAGTACATAATTATAATCCCGGTAATTTAAAAGTACGCAATTGCTACAAAACATAACTCAAGAAAAAAGAAAATAAGACAGTAAAATCAAAAATGGAGTATTTAATTTGTGCAGGATCGATTATTCGAATACTGGTTATCCGAAAGCGCTGTAGCCGGAAAATTCTGTATCCAATTGCTGTGAAGCAGCAAGCAAAAAAAAAAATGCCCTTTTCTGAATCTGCAGTCCTAACGTGTGGTACTATATATTTATAGTTTGTGTTTGATATCACTGTTTCATTGTTTCATATTGCACTTATAACACTGGTTCAATTTTTCCCCTTGGTTATCCAAAAAAGCAGTTTATCCAAACACCTTCAGTACCAATTAGTTTCGGATAGAGGATTCTCTACTGAATAAATCATCTCTCTACAGACTTATACTAGTTATAATCAATTAGCTAAAACTTTAAATTTAAAAGCTGTATTTTTTTTCATCCAACATTAAAAAGACATTTTATAATGAGTAGTTCATTCATATCTTCAGATAAGGAAGAAACCAAAAAACACCAAATTTATATATATATATATATATACACACAATAAATTAATATCAAATGATCATAACAAATTTTTTTTATGCATGTGTAAATAATGTCGTATATTTGAGTATAAAGCATTTGAAATTTATTTCTATATAATTTTGAAATTGAAATACTGTCGGAAAATCTTAATTTCATATTATGTAAATGTGTTCATTATGTAAACTTTCAATTTACGTTAATATCATTTTTTGGCTTTTTCTTTTCTTTTCTTTTTTAAGCATTCTATTTTTTACTGTAACAGTAATATTCATTAAAATACTTTAATGGAGGATTTACAGTTACAGTACTTTAAATGAATTCAATTTTCAGAGAATATGATTAACTCGTTTATGAGAAGCTATCTTAATTCTCAAAAATAATATACAACCTAATTATCTTTATAATATTAGAAAATTTAACGAAATTCAGTAGCGTGATATGACTAATATTTTGTTCAATGCAAAATGTATATAATTCTTTCATGTATTTTTTTTACAATGCAACTGTGCCATTCTATTTGGCATAAGAGTAATGAAAAGTTTATATATAAGTTTTTCGTTAATTATTACAAATAAAAAAAAATAGTTTTTCTTATCTTAATTTTAAAATATTTAATTAAAATCTTGGAGATTTGATCATTAGTAATTACAATGATATACAACAGGCTTTATTCGGAGAGAAATTTATTCTAAATACTAGTTTGAATGGTTTCCGATATTTAAATTTAGCTTTAAAATTATTTTGCATTTTATTGTATTTGAGTGTATTTTTATTCAAAATGAAGGGAAAAAACTCACCTATATTCTTCTAGGTTCAGCTTTTGCTGCTTTGAAAATTCTGCAGTCTTGTTCTGAAAATATTTGAAAATATCCATTCAATAAAATTTTCTAGGAATATTTAACATTAAGTTCCATAATATTATTCATTACAGTTTACATTAATCAATCCTAACAACACTGTAGATAAAATCGTCATCGAGAAAGCTCACAAATGATACATCTATTTTTTTTTTTTTTTTTTTTTTAAGTGATCGCCGACTACTTTTCAAAATGAAATGTGAAAAGTCCGTTTTCAAGGGTAAAATGACTTGATTTCATGTTACGACAGCAAAAATTACATTTAACTTTAAAAAAAAAAATTTCAATTTAATAATTTATCGTCTGCCTTAATTTTAATATCTGGAAAGAATATTTTCACCTGCAATATTTTATTTTCCTTAATTTTAATATTTAATTGAATAATTTAATAATTATTTTTTTTTTAAAAAAAAAAAAAAAAGTTAGCCTCTTTGTTGGCTTAAATCTGTTTTATACAAAATTTTGCATGGGACATTTTTTTTTTTGTACTTATTAAATGTATATTTATTTAATTTCTATTTTTTCCCTCTTTCTCTCTTTTAGTACAGACGATTTTTACCCTTAGAGTCTCCTTTAATAAGAATACAATTGACTTTCGAAATCTCGAATTACATTGGTCAGCCTCAAAAGTCTTGTATCCGATTTTTTTTAAAGCTTCTTGGAAAACAAAACGACTTATACAACTAAAAATTTAACTCGATAACTTCTCTGGCAATAATAATAAGAAGAAAATATCATACATAAAATTTAATTTAAACGATTTATTTAATTTGAACAATTTGGAATTAAACAATTACTTTTACCTATATAATTCAAATTTTTCAGCTAATTTTCATTTTGCATTATCTAATGTCACTGAAAGAAGTAAAAACGCATACGAAATTAATTGAAGGGGAGACATCTCGAAAGTTTTTATTCCTAAAAATGTAGATTTTTTTTTTTTCTTTTGTTAAAATGGTACTGCAAAAAATACGAGATTCTAATTTAATTAAATTATTGAAAAAGCTCCTATGGAAGAGAAAAACTTTCTTTGTATTATATGATAAAGCAATTTCGCCATTGAATATTATTACAGATATATGTATAAGCCCATGCGTATCATTTTTAGAAAGGAGCGTTGAAAAAAACTTGCATGAATGCTTAGATTTCAATTTATCCATATCAGTACAATTTTAGAAGGAATATTAGTCCTATACCGGGCTTTTATTCTAATCTCTTTCATTTGGCAACCTCAGGGACTTGCCTTCTTCAGGTAAGTACGGGCATCATGACCCCGAGGCACCTTAGTGATCTTTTTCTTTCCCATGGGGTTTACTGTCTTTGGTAAACACGGGTGACGCACTCCCGGGATACCCTAGCGATCCTTCTCTATTTTCGACCCTCCTTCTTGTCAACCACCTTTTACCTTTTTTTCAACTTCACGTCTAGACCACAGTTAATTCTTGTTTGGCGCAGTATAGCCATATCTGGCTCTTGCGCCAATAAACTTTACATTCATTCATTCACTCTTTCATTTGGCGCTGTAATAAGATACATTTTTTTTTTAAGATATGAAGACTTTTCTCATTTAACTTTTCCTTTTCGGGCTGTTGAAAGATAGATTCGTGATTATTGGACGTGGTTTTTTTATTTGAAAATTTAATTTTCATTTTATTAGTTTTTTTTTAAAAAAAATTAGGAGTTTTAATTGTTAAAATGAATGGTCAATGTTGAGAGCTCTAATTTTTTTTTCTCTCAAGGGACTTGCCTAATTTAGGTAAGTACTAGATTTGGATCCCGAGTGATTTTTTTAGACTTTTCATGAAGTTCGCGACTCGACCTTTTATGTCCTTATGATCTTTTTCCATTTTCGACCCTGTATGTCATTCCATCTTTTCCCCTCTTGCATTTATAATAGTTTAATCTTGATCAAACATACTTTACAGTTAGCCGTATGATCTCTCCTCCCCCTCTCCTTACACAAGGTTAAAAAAGATCTTAATACCCTCATGCAGGACAGAGTATGAAAGTAAGTGATGTACCAGATCTGGAGTTGTCAACCTTATTTGACCATGTATCAAGTTATGAAGTCAGTAGCCAACAGATCTCGTGTGTCTTTGTGAGCTATGTTAATTAAAATCAAATTAACGATTAAAGAAAATGTAACTGAATGCATTTTTTTTCCTTCTTTTTCTTTCATTTCAAATTTAAATCAGGTAAATACACAACGCATTGTGGATTTGAAAAGTACGAGAAAAATTCTAAAGGATCAATGCTATGTTTGAGTTTAGTCTAAACAATAATACGATAGTCTAAGCAATATATACAACAATATAAAACGCTCATACATATGGATGTAAGTTTGATTACAAGAAAAAAAATTTCTTTTAAAATTTCGAAATTTTTAGTAAATTCATTTTAAAACTGATTTTTTTTAAAAAAATATATATATGCAGAAGTTTGTTTCCTTACGTATGTATTTATGTATGTACATGTTGGTGGAACTCTTATGTTACTGTTTACAATGACCAAAAACATGAAAGGAATTTCGACGTTAACAAGCATTTAAGACATTACGGTCAAAACATTTACAAACATAAAACAAAGTTCAATAGTATCGTGATTTCAAATTCTCCATCAGCTTTCTACTCTCGCTAGATCGCTTCTCCTTTGCCTCATCACTTGTGTGATGGAACACCAGCGCCCTCAACAAAACTGCAATATTTGCTGTATATTCAGGTTCTATATGTATGTATATATAAATTCGAGTGTCCAACCGTATAACAAAATAAATATAAACCACACAATTTTATTTTTGAACTAAATGTTCATCTATTCTTACAATTAATAAAGAAAAACATTTGGGAATAATTATTTTTGTTTTGCAGGTTTTGGATCCGGATCGAGCAGTGAAACCGAAGGTGATGAACACGTGTGTGGAAAATGCCGTGCCGAATTCCCCACGCTCTCGGATTTCCTATTGCATAAAAAGAGTTGTGTCAGCAAAAGGCCGGTACTGGTGGCACCGCTGGACGTTGCGATAGACACCGATGAGGATGATGAAGATAACGAAAGCTCGGAATATGACGCTATTCCGTTTGATAATACCGAATTGCCATTTTCAACGCTACATGAATGGCTTCAAACTAATAGTCAAGTACAGTCCATGTTGTTGGATCCTCGTGGACCCAATACCAACGTCACCATTGCCCACTTGGAGAACACATCCGTGGCGGTGGCCCAACTGGCTCCAAGTGGAGCTCCACTAAATGACTTGGTATCTACACTACATCAAAATCAAATAGAACAACTTGAGATTTTAAGAGTAATAGCAAAAATTGTGCAAGCCAAAGATCTGTCTGGAAATGCTCCACCCCTGATTGGAGCAGCAGCTCTCACACCTTTTCGAACAGTCAACAACATCCAAGCAGCAGGGTCTGCTTCTAATTCTGTATCCGCAGCATGTGCCACACCAGCTTATCCACAAGGTGGTAGAATGCAAGAGAGTCCATTGAGTTCGCAACCCCCCACCGAAGACAGCCTGGCATTGTTACAAAAACACACGGAAAGATACATCCAGGATTCGATGTCCAGGAAGTCATTTCTAAATGGAATGGATGACGACAGCAGGTACGAGTATAAAATTCTTAAAAACCCATTTGAAATTATTAGTGTGCATTTCAGACAGGTTTTCAACAGAAAGTCGCAATTTTGTCTTGAATTAACAGTGATGGCCAAAATTATGGTCACTTTTTAAAATTTTTTATATTAGTAGTAGCTTCAACCACTATGCCCCGATCGTACCATCAGGTTTTCCTATGTTCATGATTTACGCTCCTCGCTAAAGTGAAATGACTCATAAAATTCTCTGTATATATCATTCAACTGATTATGCAAAATCTACTATTGTATCCCTCCATATGTTATTATTTCAGGACAAAATAATGAACAGCCGGGATGGTTTCTGGAACAAATATTATTTACTATTCGACACGTTCCACAACACAAGACAGGATACAAAACATATATACAACACAGATTCACGAACATCATTCCATAAATTCCTTGAATGCATTTCTGTGTTTCGTTTTCTCCTCACCGTCCTCCTACTGTACAATCCAAAAACGTTAAACTTGCATTCGTCTGAAAAAAAGAGGTAAAAACCGGCTATTTTACAATTATATCTGGACTTTCTTTTTACATATTTTATGACCGAAGCATTAGCTTAACTTCCGATTTTCTCTCATTGAAAAACAAACAAAATTTTTCGAGAAACATGGCCGTCGAAGCCTTGCTGGCTTACTTGCGTTTCAAGTTGTATCCACACTTACATCTGTTTTTTTTTTTTAAAAAATAATTTTGCTGTAAGCTTAGGGGCATTTATTTTCGAATTTTCTACAAACGGACGAAGAATAGTCTGTCAACAGATGTAAGTAAAGAGGTTCGACCTGGGATATGAACGAGATAAAGTGTTTTAGAATCCACAAACCTCTGAAAAATTAATTTCCTTGTGTTGAACGAGATCTACCAATCTAATAATGAAATTTCGTTACATATTTTATACACAGTCTTTGCATAGCTTTATAATTAGTTTTCTTTAAGTTTTTACAGATTTCTTGTAGACTTATGGTCTATATCGAAAATTTTGCATTGCCTATTAAATTTAAATTCCACGATATCATCCTATATTATGCTTCAAAAATAATGATGCCTCTTAATGAAAAACACTAATAAAATGACAAAACGCTTTCAAAAATTTGTTTTTATATCAGTGCACGAATACTTTTTTTTTTATTTATTTATACCTCGAAATCTCTAAGCTTTAGTTTTCTGTATATTTGGAAAAAAATTCCTTACTTATTCAATTTTTAAGCTATATTTGCCATTTTAAAACTGTGCTTTATTAGCTGTTAGCTTCTCAAATAATTTTATTCAAATTAACTTTCTAAAACAATAGCTTTTTCACATAGCACTCTTGTAAGAACACTCTCTACAATCCCTATATCTTACTAAAATGAATGTGTGAACATTTTAGTGATGATTTACTTTAGTCGCTTTTATTAGAAAAACCTTCATTGAATGTTAAATTAGTCGTAGTAGCCTCATGTGAAGAATTGAGTAGATTAACGGTTATGACAGATAAAGTTATTGAATTCGTTCCTCAAACAGTTCCTCATTCAATGTGAATTGCACTAAAGTTTGTTCAGAGATATCTAACAATATAGCGTTGGAAAGGAAAGTTTCAGATTTAATAAATAAGTTTTTAAGCTGACTAATTTTGTCATAAATGTAGAAAGCTTTTGTAAGCAAAGAAGTCTTGTCTTTAACTTGCAATCGAAACTTGTCGCTCAATGGACGATCCTCATCTCAAAGATTCTCGTAATACTACCAACAGATTTTAATTCTTCAGCCTGAAAATGTAAAATACAATTTCAAAGCCTGATCGAAAAGATATAACAGCAAACCATCGAGGCAATTCCTAATGATCTATATAATCGTCAAGTCTCGAAGAATTTTAGTTTTCAATCATAACACAAACTGAATTTCTTATCGACACAGGTGCCAACGTAAGTCCACGATAAAACAGAAATAATAAAGCTAATCACATCATTCTATTGGCACGGAGATTCACTTTTGGAACGAAGTTATTGGGCTTCGATGGAAAATCAGTATAACTGATATTAAGCAAGTAATAATTATAAATTTTATGTTGATGCTAAGAATAGTTTTTTATTTAACGCACCAAAAACTAAGCTTTCATTTTCAGGATTTTGAGTTTGAAATGTTGTTTTTACATCTAACTATTCTGCCTGTGCTATTATATCGGAATTTGGACATAACAGCACGGACATAATAAATCGACCATTAATCCCCGTTCAAACTAATCTTGGCTGGTTAAGGCGGAATTTTTAAAAGTTCCGAAACAAGAATTTGACTTTCTTATGTCCCTAGGAATTATTCATCCTTCTATAAGTTATATAATCTATCCTTTGCGTATGATTTTAAAAAAATAATGCTGACAGGTGGCCATGCGGTGCTTACCGACATTTGAACGTGGTTGCAGCATCAGAAACTTTGGTTTGCACACAACTTTTAGAGAGTAAAGCTATTTTTTCTACACTTTATTTATCAAATACCTCTCGCCAAATATGTTTTTCCAGATGATGTATCAAAAACCACAATAGCCACTCCTTTTGGTGCTCCTATGCTGTTTAAATTGTGGAATACTGGGCAAAATTTCGAGGTTTTCAGTTATTTTGATTCGATTTTTGTGTTCCCTATTTTGATATCTTGATGGCATCAAGTAATACAGAACATGCATCTTTTCTTAGAATTGCATGCAACAGACAGCTGGTACCCTACCTAATGTTAAATGCGTCTGAATGCGTTTCAGGTCAAAGATCTAACTCTTCTGGATTGTTTATTTACACCTGAAGGAATTGAAACTTCTTCGTTTTTAAAGTCAAACAAATTCTTAATATAAATCAATCAGAAACTATATCTGATCTTGGAAGTTTTCGGATCTGTTAAATTTCTATCGAGTTTTCATTCCAAATGCCATTAAAACATAAGCAATATTTAATCTTTTTCTGAAAAATATTAACTGTTTGGACCGAATCATAGACGTTAAATGCTCCTTAGAGAAACAAACTTGATTTTTTTTTTATTCGTCTTCTTTAAATTATTTTCCAAAAAATCAGCCTATTTCAATAACTGTCGACGCTTCAGAAATTCCTTTATTTTCTGTTCTATAAACTCTCATTGCGATCAATAGCTTTTTTTTTCTCTAGAAAATTAAATTCGACAGAAATAAAGTACAGCATGTGTGATTGGGTGTTATCAGAAATCTAAGCTGCAATTAGGAATTTCAGATCGTCATTTTGAAGGACGATCGCTAGTGATTTTTTTTTTACAGGCTATCGGACTTAAATCTATGCTTTCAATGAAAATCTGATTTATGTTTCTCAAGGCAACTGACACAGTTCGTTACAATTCAGTACAGACATAAGCCGTGTCTGAGAGGAATTAATCTTTTATCAAATCCCAAAATATCACTTCAGCTTAGCTGGCTCAACATCTTGCCAAATGTGAAATTGAATTGCGATGTGTTAAAGAACAGGGCTCAATAATACATTCCTGTCAACTTTCGTAGGATTCTTTTTAATGGTATGCAGGGTCTTTCCCATCCAGGCCGCGGTAGCCTACTAGTCAAGGTTTCGGATTCGTGACCGGCGGTTTTCGTTCAGTCGCGGGTTCGATCCTTGGCTACCAAAGACCCGCCGTGTAGCCGGGGCTGATGCAGGTTAAATCTATTTGGGGTCCAAAGTCCTCCTATTGGCGTGGTGTATAAGTTAGGAAAGGGGGTGCCAGCTCAGGTATCGTCCTCGTCACTTGACCGTGGCTCAAAATTACGAGGTCCATCGCCAATAGCCCTCGTGTTGCTTCTAGTGTGACGTTAAAAAAAACCAAAACAAAACAAAACTTTCCCATCCAGGTATTCGTGCAACTCAAATACTGATCAAGCAGAGCTTTGTATAGTTTTAAATTAAAAACAAGGAAACATCTTTATTAATTGAAGGCCACATAGGCTTAAGATGTCAGAAAGCAAAAAAATTATCGGCATACTAATAGTCTTCTGTAAAGTTTCATTATGCCAGATCATTGGTTCGAGCACATCCATGCTAATATGGTAGGTCCGTATCCCCTTCAGATAGTACCAACTCACCAGCATAGATAGATAACCTTTTGGTAGAGGCCATCCCTATTGAAAATATCACAACCGAGACAGCTACAAAATGCTTCGTATCTCATCTGGTTTTGTGGTATGGTATTTCCTCTGTCATTACAAGTGATCAGGGTCGACAATTCCTTATCATGCTGTGGCAAATGATTTGGTAGAAAGAATGCAACAAACACTGAAGCCAGCTTTATTAAGCCATAACTTAAGCTGGACTAATACACTTCCTATTGTCTTGCTGGATACCAGAACTGCGTTCAAAGAGGGCAGTTAGTCCAGAATCTGCTTCTGCCCATACGAGCGAACCCCATACATACAGCTTTCAGCAAATTTACGTACATCATTGTCCGAAAGATAAAGCGGCCTTTATCTCGACCCTATGATGGTTCTAACATTCTTTGACATGGTAAAACTCTTATCTTATTTATAGGTACCAGGTAAACTACGATTCATATGAACAATTGAAGTCAGCATTCTTAGAAAATGAAGTTCCTGCCACAGATTTCAAGCCTACTGTAAAAGATCTTCGACTTTCAGAAGAAATCAGATCGGGTCGATGCGTTCAATTCCGTATTCTTTGATAACTATACCTTCGGTACTGAAGAATGTTGTGGAGAATACAACAATTATACAAACGCACCAATAACTTTTCTCATGCTATTGACTTTTGCTTCTTGCTGAAGGGAAATGATTCATAAAATTTCGTGTGTATATCTGATTGTGAATGATCTTACTTTTGTACATGTGCTCGGATTATGTAATAAAACAGTTTCCTGCATGTTTTGAAGCCCGTAATCTAATTTTTTGTTTCTTTGTAATAAAATATTATATAAGATTGATATTGAGTTTACCATTCTGTGGAGTTTATTTAGTTTAAATTCTTTGGTGTACCTTCTGAAAGAGTAAAAGTAACAATTACTCTTGGCATTTAATGAATCCCACTCGCCAAAATATTTTTCAACTTCACCCATATTTACTGAAAACGAGCCGTTCCAAGCATTGCAGGTATTTATATATAATTTTAAAAAAAATTTATTGCTAAATTGATATAAAAATTGAATTCAAAGTACCTGTAATATTAAAGTTTATTTGTGAATTTTGAAAAATTGCATTACAAACAGTATCATAGTATTGCATTCAGTATTTAATAAGGTATCCTTTTTATTCTTGATTGCAGCACTAAGCAAAGTCTCATTGAAATAAAAAGTAATAAAAATTCTGTTTTGTTGTTACTTTCAATTATAGCCTTTATTGATAGATGGTGCATTCGTACCCACACAGCAAGAATTATTTAATGATCATATTTTTTCTATAGAGTCTAAGTCAGTACTGTTTCCTTACAAGTCCGTTAATTGAATTGCTTTAGTCAACCATCGTTTTAAATATCTTTGATGTGTGACAAAGAACTGGATACTTTTGGAAAAATTTCTACATGAAGCTTTAACAGGGAAAATTGATCTTAATAGAAAGTAATAGTTTGAGTTCCAGGATCATATCTGAATATATTCTCTCATTCAACCAGCGGCTGTGGTAGAGTCGTGGGTTCGTGTCTGATGCCATTTAAGACCCGCCGAATAGCCGGGGTTGATGCACGTTAAATCAGTCGAGGCTCCAAGTCGTGGGAAATTCTGGTGAAGACATGCCAACACAGAAAACGAAATTCGTCTCTTGACAGAGGCTCAAAATTACGGGATCCAATGCCATTAGCTTCGTGTTACTACAAAGAAAAAAAGTGACCAAATTCATTGCCTCAAAAGTTCTCGAACGTGCCAGTGAAGCGCCATTTCTGAGTCGCCATGAAGTGATGCGCATCGACGGAGGTGGTCTCTTTTCATTGGATCTACCTGATTACAGAGAGGGAAGCCAGGGGTCTTAAGGAATCCAATGCGGTGGAGGTGCAACTGCCAAGCAGTCCTGACCCGCCAGGAGATTGAATTAAGAAACTGAGCGTAGAGTGCAGGAATTGTCAAGAGATCTTCAGCTCTCCAGTGCTTTAACTTTATCCTATTTTGAATTAGTAAATCATGACTTTTATCCATTAATTGATTCATATGTAGCTTTATAGAATGGGAGAAAAAGAGCCGGACATCTCATTTGAAGTAACCTCGAGCCCCTTCTTGCAAGACCGCCAGCTTGTTCCTTCCCAAAAATACCACAGTGGCTGGGTTTCCATTGAAGCACCATACGTTTCATCCTTAAGAACAACTCCTGCAAATATAACCGATATTGGGAGATTTCCTCTGAGAGTGGACTAGTTTCACTAATTCTCTGAATTGCGGCTTGGGAATTAGAAAAAATAAGACCACTCAAATTTATTCTGAAAAATTATAAATATTTCGGAGCCTTTCGGATAGCCTCCACTTCTCCATCAAAAGGTATTCCATATTTTCCTGCAGAAGCATATAAAAAGAGTAAGTTCGAAAAGATAGTCCGTTGTAGTGAGATTATCATAAAAGAAGCCATCAGTGTATGTATGCAAGCACTCAGATAACTAAATATTGATTTTTGTAAATAGAAAATTATTTTCATTTTTTATCCCTGTTTTGTTTTTTCGTACTTCAACGGTATTTTACAAATAGAGGATTTTTAAAAAATGCCTAATTCTTTATATATATATAACGTGCTTTTCCCATTGTTCAATTATTTACCGCGCAAATGCAATAATAATTTGTTATAATTTAAATGCAAATAACATCCAAAAAAAATGCGAGAATCAACAGTTAACTTATTCAAACTCGTTTCTTTTTTAGAATAAGTTTAGTGTATTTTTTTAAAAATATTAGAAGTATTTGATTTCAGTCATTTGTTTTTGTTTCAATTTAACATTAAACTTGTGTCCAAAAACGTAAATGCCCCCAAAAATTTTCATCATTATATAACTAGAGTTCAGTGCATCCTTTTGTGATTCAGTTATTAATCACAGAATATTTGAAAATTCTTTTCATATTTTAGAATTTTTTTTATGAAAAAAAATTATTAATTTTTCATTCATGAAATGGGTAATATAATTGAACATCTAAAGTTAATTGCATTCAACAAAATTCAGCCCTTTTGTGATACAAAAGTTCTTTTTACAAACATGAAGCCTGCTTTTTTCAGACCAAGAATGATCACAAGTTTTATTGCGCCTAAGTTAATAAATGTATTGATAATTATTACCCATTAATGTATGGTGCAGAATTTTTATATTTTCCAGTGTTAAGTATATTGATGCATCGTCTTCTATTTTTAGATCCAAAAGAAACAAAGATGTGGACCCAGCTCTAAGGCACAAATGTCACTTTTGTGGCAAACTTCTCGGAAGCGACAGTGCTCTGCAAATCCATTTGAGGTCTCATACTGGGGAGAAGCCCTTTCAATGTAATGTGTGTGGGAGTGCCTTCTCAACCAGGGGAAACCTGAAGGTGCATTTTCAGAGACACAAAGAAAGGGTGGAACTCCCTAATTTTTTGGGAAATGAGCCCAAACAATCTGACGGACGTCCCTCTCTTGAAGTAAATGGAAGACCCGAAAATCCACCAACTCTTTTTCCTAGTACCAGTAATGATAGAGGTAAATTTTCTTTTCTGTTGAATTACATTTTTCTTATTCGTGTATTCAATTCGTTTAATAAATTATTAACAAAAATTGCCAAAATCACAGAATGTCTTTTTATAAAATTGCATACGATATAGGTGCTTTATTAAGACAATCATTTTTTACGTTGTTGTTATGTTTTATAATCTCTGAATATGATTTTTGAGCAAAATTATTTCATTTCTGTTTAATTCTAGTTTTGGTTATGATGTTTAATAATCTGGAAGAAATTATAATATTAATAATTCTTAAATCAGTAATTGTGTAGTAAGAAAGTGATCTAATTCATTATTGTAAAAGTCAACTTTCAAGAATGTGAAACACATGTAAAAAACATTTTTTGTTTTTAATTTATTGAAAATCATATTTAATAAATCACTTCGTTATAATAAATTACCACAATATTTTATTTGACATTTATACATTTTCATGGACAATATTTTTTCAATATTTTATTTCTCTAATTGTTTAGGGGGAAAGGAAATGGTACGTATGATATTTATATAATGTTCCTCCGATTTTTTTTCCCTCTTGGATTACACGATATGATATTTAGGTATAAAATTATTCATGAGAAGTTTAAGCACACAAAAAAATCAATAGCTTTGATTTTTTTTATAAGAAATTCATTTTATCCCTTTCATTTTGCAGATCTTTCGAAAGGAGAGCAGGCTTTGGATTTTTCGAAGACTATTAACGGTAGGAAGTCACCTCCGGGAGAAACTCACAGCCGTAGTGTTTCCCCAAATGACACTTCAAACTTCAGTGAGAATTCTCTCGACGGCTCTTCGGACGAAAACATACCAAACGAAAATTTTTCTCATTTAAAAATCGACGTTGAAAGATCGGAAGATGAAGACGGAGACAATTCCAATATTATGGACGATGATGAGTCAGAAGTGGCTTCATCTCAACCGTCCTTTACGACTTCTCCGAATTTCACGCCATATTTTCTTCCATACAATCAATATCCATCAACGTCTCAAATAGCTCCTGAAAATGGGACAATCACTAATAACAGTGTTAGTAATAATAATAACACAGGGCCAACTGCTGAGAATAATGATAACATCCTTCAAGATCCAACTTATTATCAAGATCTCTTACCAAGAATTGGATCCAATGACAATTCATGGGAGAGCCTAATAGAGGTAACAAAAACTTCGGAAACTTCAAAATTGCAGCAACTGGTAGATAATATTGAGAATAAGCTTATAGAACCTAATCAATGCATCATCTGTCAAAGGGTATTGAGTTGTAAAAGTGCTTTGCAAATGCATTATCGCACGCATACGGGGGAAAGACCCTATAGATGTAAGTTATGTAGTCGAGCCTTTACAACCAAAGGAAACTTAAAGACGCATATGGGTGTTCATCGCACAAAAACCCCAACAAGATTGCATCAGTGTCCAGTGTGCCACAGACAGTTTCAGAATCCAATTCTTTTGCAACAACATGTGGCAAGTCATACTAGTGATCATGTTCTGCATCTACCTCCCATGTACAATCCATGTGATGACAGACCTCCCACTCTGTTACCACCATCTTACCCCAAGCAATTTCTTGCGCAATCTCGACTTGTTAATGCCGAGCCATTGGCACTAACCAGTTCAAAGGCTGAAGAAGAAAGAAGAAAATCGGTAACTATACCACCAGGAGAGTCCGTCATCAAACCCACCAGAGTGGAACATAACATTTCACAAGTTACTAATAGTTCCCCACTGAACAGTCCGAAAAGCAGTTGTTCTCCATCTTCGAATATTGATGAGGCTTCTCCTAATAAGGAATCAAAATCGGCTATTCTTAACTTTGCTCAATCTGAAACAGACTCTCCTTTAAAAAATGACTTAAATTCTACAGACGATAGTTTGAAAATCAATGGAGGTAGTCCCAGTTCCGAAAAAGATAGAATGGAAACTTGCATACCAGTGGATATGAAATCTGACGCTAAATCTAACCTAAATCATGATGTCGGTGGCCCAAGTCCTATTCAATCCCCAAAGCATAATGACATCAAAATCCCTTCTAATATAAGCGACAAAATATCGCCGAAATTTTCTAGTCAAACGAATTCGCTAATAGTTAGTCTTGCCAGTGATAGACCTTTGCCGATGACATTACCAAGTGATTGTCCAATTCCTTTCAGTGTTCACGGATCGGATCGTCATTATCCACCCATAAGCATACCTAGTTGTGGCACTAATTATACTGAATCTTTAACGGCTTTAGAGAATCACGTAAAAGCCATAAGTAGTAATGTTACTCATCCCTTACCTTTTTCCCCTCATTTTGGATTGGGTTTAAATATGCCAAATTATTTCCGTGACTTCAGCTATCCTCAAAAACCATCGCCTTCTCCGACAACAAGCAAGAACGGATCAGACGCGTCTGCTGATGACAGGTCTACTCCCGGAGGTATAATTCCAAATGGTAAAGGTGAATCGCCAAGATCTTCGATTTCTAATCAAATGGCACAGAAATCTGATGGAACCAATGGGACAGGAGCGTTGGATCTTACACCAAGAAATTCTCCAGCTTTCCATCGACCGGCACCAACGGGTATAAAGCTCTTCGAGCCATTAGCAGGGCTTCCTTTCGCGGCTCCGCCTCATCGACTCAGTACTACTTGTAGGGTTTGTTATAAGACTTTTGCGTGCAATAGTGCACTTGAAATTCACTATCGAAGTCATACCAAAGAGCGACCGTTCAGGTGCGAAGTATGTGACAGGGGTTTTTCGACGAAGGGTAATATGAGGCAGCACATGTTGACTCACAAAATCCGGGATTTTCCCCCACAAGCATTTTCCACCAATAGTAATAGTAGTCCATCACCAAGTTCTTCTACTAAGGTGGATCCTTCAAGCGGGGAAAAACCTAAGAAGTTGCCGGATGAAACGCCGCCGCCTCCGCCGCCCCCACCAGCAAAGCGACCTACAACAGAACCATTACCCACTCCGAAGAGAGCCCCTGGTCAACCTAAGCACATGTGTCAAGTGTGTAACAAGCCATTCTCTAGTGGTAGTGCGTTGCAAATTCATATGCGTACTCATTCAGGAGAGAAGCCCTTTCAATGTAATATTTGCCATAGGGCTTTTACAACAAAGGGGAATCTTAAAGTGCATATGGGTACCCATATGTGGAACAACAGTACATCACGTCGAGGGCGTCGGATGTCCTTGGAAATCAACCAATTCCAGCCACAGCCTGGTTGTAAACCTGGAGAATTCGGACCTCCGCCATATTTTCCATACTTGGCTCCATTCATCAATGGAATTCCTCCGCACCAACCACCTCCTAAAATGAATGAAATTTCAGTAATTCAGACAGCAGGAATGGGAAACGGAGCGGTCTGCAATGCACCATCTATTACAACCAGTTCGGCTCCATCTACTTCTCAGCAGCCTTTGGCCTTGTTGTCTGCGAACAAGCAAGGAGATAGAGAGGACTCTCATCAAAATCAAAACTCGCATTCTCAGGGAAAAGACATTCTTTTACCATCCTCCAGTCAAGAAGTGGCAGCATCTTGGCCGTGGAAGATTTCATGTAATGTTTGCAATAAAATTTGTGCTTCTTCTTCTGAACTAGAAAATCATCTTAGAAGCAATCACTCTAAAAAAGACTCTTCGGAATCTGAGAGGACCGACTGATCATTTCCAGTGTAAGACGGCATTCGTGGTCTCAAAAGTTCCTAAATATGCTAGTCGTCGATTTGCGTGAACTTTGCAATTGTTAAAAAAGTTTTAAAGAAATTGCAATTCATTCAAAATGTTTCCCACCAATTTTAAAACGTGTAATGCAAGGAAATTATATATCCTGATCCTGTCCAAGACATGGTCTCTTTTTCATCTCTTAAGGAAAAACAATGCATTCGGTGTTATAGCTGGATTAAATTGCTTGAGTTTTTGCGAATGTAGAGCCCTAATTCTTAATTTTATTCGACTGAATCATTAGCAGGTTCAAAAAACTTTTTTGACGTAACAAAGCATTCATGGAAAAGGATTACACCTGTCAAGCGCCAAAGAAAACTGTGTTCTTGTCAATTATCATATGAATGCAAACTGTGTGAACAACTGCTATCTATCTATATATATATATATAAAAAAAAACTTTATTCCTAATCGACCAAAAATATCGACTGACGGCAAATCGATTCAGTGTACATTATACATTCAACTATAATAGAATTAATGAAATATTTTAGCGAGTTATTTACTTATTTTTCTTTGTATTTTTCAAAGGAGACAAGAAACACATCTGATCTCAGCATTTCATTATAGAAACACTTAATGACACTTCTACAGGACACTTAAATCTGAAGTTGTTCTATGTTAGACATATTTTTCCTTGTTTAATTTTCAGTTCTTCTGTGATAATCGCTTGTCATCCCTATTGATGTCTTGTATCAATGTATATGTAGCTTTGTTTGTGTGTGTATTCGAGATTGGTACAATAGTTGAGAAGGAAAGTTTTCTCTCGAATTTTTTTTTCTTTCGTTTGTATACATCCAGTTCTCATTGGAAACATTGTATATAAAGATTTTCATTGTTTGGAAGCTTAGGAAAAATTTCTATAACCGGACTTTACGAATGTAAGATGTTATTCAGTTATCAATATAAGAAATCCCAAATTTTCTTATATCTCCAAAATGGGCTAAGCCTATTTATTTTATGCTCGATACTATATAATGTTTTGTAAATTTACAAATTTTGCTGAATATGAGTTTAATTTCCTGGTCCATTATTAATACATGTAAGATATTTTTTTCAAAGACAAATTAATCGCACAACAGTGTGTTATTTATCGTTTTTGAAATCACCCCGCCCCTTATGAAATTTGCATTAAGTTCATAAAAATAATGCATATCTGTGTGACTTCATTCCTATTTTCTTATATACAAAAGTGTGATACTTTCTTTTGTGTGCAGTGTGGTTTAAACCAAATAATTTTTAAGTTGATTGTCTCATTTATTTTATTAATTTATTTATCACAATTTGTGTGTATTGTTAATTTCTTTTGTATGTGTACGGGGGGGAGGCAAAAATTCATGACACATTTAACACATTGTTATTATAAATGAGTACAAGCTTTGTTATATATGATATAATGATTAAGAATCATATTTTCATGTTGCTGCAAAAAATTCGTTATTGAATCTTGTTCAAACATTTTCAGCAGATACTAAACTGCAATAAACGCTATTTAAAATTTGGTATTAAAACTTTTAATACATTTAGAATTTTTTGAGTAATGAAAAGTTAATAAATGCTTTGCATAGATTCTATCTGATGATTTTGTGTGAAGGTCCATCTTGTTTGTCTTTCAAATCTGAATCTCTTACCCCGTGTGATATTATGTTATAATTGCCTTGATAATACAGGGTAATTCAAAATGAATGTAGCGGTTACAAACCGCTATAACTATTTAATAGAAAAGAATCTATTAAATAATTATAGAAGATTAACACAGAATGTAGACGAAACTTCCAAAATTTTGTATACATACGTCATAGATGTTCTATGTGATTTT